>OU896721.1:7615012-7726472 GCA_918026855.4 Phaedon cochleariae | reverse complement strand
CATTGTGAGTGCTCTACTATCATTTGAGGCACTCGTAAGGAATAGACGAGACTCCAGTGATGCCCTATGCTCTGGGGGATATTGAGTACATTGTGGAGAATGAGAGGTGCCAAATTTATTGCTCATTTCTCACCCTCAGGCAGATACAAGCTAACAAGCATGATGTAGTTTTCCTCGATCATCAATCCAAAGCGATGTTCGTGATCGAGTTTTCGGCACCAGCCGAACCGAACATCGTTTTGAAGGAGAAGGAAAAACGGACTAAACATCGAGATCTTCCCTTCGAACTCCGCAGGCTGAATCCAGACCATTCTGTGAAATTGGTCATCTTGATGATCAGCTCCTTAGGAGGCACACGACATACGCTGCTCTCGGAAATCCAGAAAATCCCAGCGTGCTGCGATAAGGCATACATCCTGGCTGGTGTAATGCAGAAAGCCGTCATACTTGGATCATTGCGTTCACTCAGGACACAAATTCCTTGCTTATAGTAATTATTCGCCCCACAGGCTGTGGGGAGTAGTCACTGGATCTCATTAAGCACAACTCTGCGTGGCGTCGAAGTTCGCAGAATCATGACTGGAATAATATGAATTTAAATAATAATAATAATATCCTCAGGGGGCTGTGGAAAGTGGTCACTGCATTTCAACCAGCTCGAGTCGTGTTTTCATGTCACTCCAACGTCAGATGATGTCCTTGGCTTCCGCAAATAGGTCAGCTTATTGTCCACGAAATTTCATTGCGTTTTTACACTCATCGGCAAAAAAAAACCGGCCAACAGAAAAATCCGCAAGATATATTGATTGCCCTGTAACCACTTCAGTTCTTGTTCTATAGATTCGAGTTTCTGAATGTGAACCCGGAATTTTGTAACAAAGAAATTGATGGGTTGAGTATTATACAGGGCGTAACAAAACTCACTATTCCACGATCAACTTCCTAACCCCTTGCGGCAAAAGTGAGTAATTGAACTCATCTTCATGATTTTGTGAATTGAAGTGTGATTCTTCCCCAACACAGGGGTTTTCGTTTCACGTCAATATCATTTCACGAGAAGATACAAGTGTTTTGAGGAAGTATGGATTTTCAAATCGGGAGAACCTACATGAACTCATCGATCCACAACTCGAAAACCAATTTTTTTCACCCCATTTTTTGAGCATTCACCTGCAAAGAAAAACTATGATCACTTGAAGCAAATAAAAAGCAGACCTCCTAGATGGAGTAAATAACGAGTATGCCCTCTTCGAACTTGAATTACCAAATCCAATCGCCGTGGCAACGGGTTGATCGAATTTCTCAAGCATTATTGAGTAATTGTCCCAAATTCTCCTTGAAGAGTGAAAAGTACCTCTTGAAGAAATTTTGACCAGGCCGGATGAAGGCGATCGAGCCTCTGGAGTTCAAAAATTTGAGGAATCTCATAATTAATTTTCACTTCCAAAGAAGATATTGACGTGGAGCGTAAACCATTGTGTTAGTGAGGGACGGAAAGGAATCACACTTCAATCCAAAACATAATGAAGCAGAAGGTTGGAGAACATGGTTCTGTATAATTATTATTAATGGAAATAAAAAAATCTATATTTTCTTAAAACACTAGTATCCCCTCTCGGAAAGTTGATATTGTCGTTGCTCAAATACCGTTATGTTGAGAAAGGATCACACTCCAAACCAAAAGATGATGAAGCAAAGTTTAACCACTCACTTTTGCCACAGAGCGTTAAGGAGTTTAAGGTGAAACATTAACTTTTGTTCTCCCATGTATAATCGAGACATCAACTCCTTTCAGAATTGAACTCCAGGATAACATTGTGAATCATAATCCCAAGATTCAGTCACCAGAATCAGAGAACAATCGGATAACAATAAAAAAAGTTACGGGTTGATCAATTTGGCTTTTATTTTTGCTGGCCGGTTCAATATCGCCTGCGAATATAATAACATTTAGCGCCTCGTCTTCAAGATCTCGATAGTAGTACCTCCACTCTGCGTAAGATGTCGCCACTATTATAATGAGAGAAATGTACTTTCACTGATCATGATATCCCGTGTCCTCTGTGTTCCTTGCTTCATCAGTTCGCTCTGATGTTATTGAAGTGTAGCCACGTTCACCGCGATTATAAACCATTTTCATTATTTCTCAACTATTTTGAAAACAAGAAGTGTCATGAATTCATCCAGGAAGAGACGTAGACCCTCATCAAATACTTCTGATCGAGATGTGGATTCGGAATACCTGAGGTCAAGTGATACTAGAACATAATGAACGCAGTCGTAGACGTCATCATAGTTCCAGCTCGGAGAGTGATTGGTATTGGTATTGGTAGGTTGGATGGTGACAGATGCGCTGCGACCCAATTAGATCTATTGTGCCCCATCTGCTTCTGCTATATCAAGGATTTCTTGTTCATAGCAGCCCCTCGAGATTCAATTCCTTCAGGAATTTGAGGATTTTGAGGGGGTCTAGCTGTGGTTTTTCTTCCACAGTCAGCTGGTGTGTTCCCAGTATGTTCAATCTTTTGTGATGTACAGCGTCACACTCCATTAGTATGTGATTGGGTGTTTCTGGTTCTTCCTCACAGAATCTGCAGTTGCCGTCCTCCTGTAAGCTTAGCTTCCTTAGGTGTTCTTTGAGTCTGCAATGCCCCGTCAGAAATCCCGTTATTACTTCGAGACTTCCTTTGCTGAGGTTTGTCAGTGTCTTAGATCTTTCTCGGTTGAAATTTCCAAGGAGATCTTTAGCCTGCCGTAGTCCTAGAAGTCTTCTCCATTGTCTGGCTCTCCAGGCTCCTTCCGCCTTCTCAAGTTCTCCTTGGAAATAGGAATTTCCAAGGCCGCAGAATGGCTCTGGTCCGATCAGTGGCGTTGAAGCCCCTTGTTGTGCCAGAGCGGAGAGTGATTGTACGAACGGAAAAACAGATGGTGCCATACGTTCCATACAATCACAATATTCGACTGGTGATTTGTTTTTCTGAGCCCTTTTCGCAAATAGACGAAATCTATCGCCATAGTTGCAAGAACTCGAATAACATTCGATGGGAGTGTTTTGCTGCAGGGAAATATCACGAGTTAATATTTTATGGATCAAACGAGATCTGATCGCATTTTTCAAGTGCTCAGAGTCCATGATGAAAAAAGAAATCCTTGATTGGACGAGATCTATCGAACGAATATCACGAGTTGATATTCAGAGGGTTAGGCGAGATTTAATCCCTATTTGGTTCAACACTATAGGTTGTTCAGTTAGAAGAAATTCTAGACGAGATCTGTGAAAATAACTGCAAGTGTCTAGTAAGTAACACAAAAGGGATACGAGAAACATCACGAGTTGATTTTCTTTCTCAAAATAATGAGTGTATGCCAATGGCAAATCACACGACCTTACAGTAAAATAGGGCTAGTAGATTCATACAGATCATAACAAGGTTGAGTTGTAACCAAGTATGTAGTACATATAAATAATTCTTATGGAAGAATTGGTGTGAGCTTTCGATATTTTGCTCAACAAACACCATCAGATGTCATCCAGGTATATGGATAAATTTAACCCGTGATTAATATTACAGGTTGCACTTCGGGGTATGAGTGTCGTGAGAGAGATACACCAGACGTGCCATGATATCTGACTCATCGGTATACATCACCACCCCCCCTTGTTGGAGTTGATAATATGCCGAATAATGGGTTGAGTCGGAACAATCGACGAAACACAACCTCAACTTGATGTTGGAGTTCTGAAGATGTTGGGAGGAGA
The DNA here is from genome assembly GCA_918026855.4 of Phaedon cochleariae. Classification (NCBI taxonomy): domain Eukaryota; kingdom Metazoa; phylum Arthropoda; class Insecta; order Coleoptera; family Chrysomelidae; genus Phaedon; species Phaedon cochleariae. Next base: position 7,722,712 of record OU896721.1, on the reverse strand, counting down.
GGCTCCTACAGCAAAGATGTTGAAATATTCTATACATATTGATTTTGCTAAATGGTGGAAACATATCTTCAAGAGTGGCCTGAATGCTGAAAGCCGAGAAGTATCGATGAGGAAATATCCGACACCAGCCTATTGTCTTCTTCTAGAGGCTCCAAAACTGAATCAGGAGCTGTGATCATCTGTAAGTCAGCTAGGTGCTGGACTTACAGCATTAGGCAATGTTTCGTCAACTATGTTATCTAGAGGAAAAGGGGGAGAAAAACTCCGTGAGTGATTCTGCAAGATTGTTTGCTGACACCCACTACGTTGGATCTGAATCAAGAAAAAATCCTGGTGTCTACAGGTATTGACAAAGATTCGAAGGATACTTCATCAGAATCTCCCATTGATGAATGGCTACCCAGAAGAAATTCGAAAGAGAGAGTCGATGTAGCTGAAGCTTCAGAAAAATCTTGTTAGGATTTGGGGCCCCAAGCCTCCAAGCTCCCAGAGCTTCCAGAGCTAACTGACCTAGCAATCCCCGAAACATTCAAACTAGGAAGTCTATCTCGACAGGAGATTACGACATTTCATCGTCAAGGAGGGCGAATGCAAATGCCTTTGAAATCGAATCATTAGCCCAAGCAGAAACGGAGCAACTGCAAGTACAACCAGCAAAGAGAATCATATCCAGAAATAGAGAGCCGTCACATGTATATGAGGTATACAGGGTGTTTCATCGGGAAAGGTAAATAATTCAACTGTGGATAGGGGTCACTGGGGTGATTTCAAAAAACCCATGGTTGATGGGTCTTCGACTTCTTATAACCGAGATACAGGATGTTTCATCAGTTTTGTCCATATCTTCATTGTCTCATAACTTTCCAACCAACTTGTATATATTTTTAAAAATTGATACACTTGCTCAATCTACCCTGTGGGATTGATTGAGGCAACAACAAAAGATAAAATCCAGGTCCGGCTTCACTTGAAATTCACAGAAAACAACACCCTATACATTCGAATTTCTAATTTTTTCTGCCATATCTGGAAAGAACAAATTTCTATTCAACGATGTGCTCAAAATATTATTTTTGCTCATTTTGGTGTACAAAATTGGAATCAGACGGATTTATTGATTTCATTACTTCCTATACAGTATACGTGAGTATTACATTTAGAAGGAGTATTTCATATCGTTCTTTGTTCCAGACTTAGTTGCAGGTCCGTCATCAAAACTATACAGGGCTTCTCACGATGAGCGTTAATTTGACGTGTTTGGCAAATTGCAGGCAACGGATAAATCTGAAATTTTGATGGTATGTATAAATTAACATAATCTTCACTACTAAAATATTTGAAATGATCCGGCCTTGCCGCTTCTACTAGAAAGTAGCAGCAACTTCGATTTTTCAAATGGGACACCCTGTATTTCATTACATTCTTGGATTCTTGCTGAACAGCAGAATTCATCGATTCAAAACATTCAAGATCTAGCGGGACTGATAACTGAGATATAGGATGTGGAAAATCGAGATGTTTCAACTTTAGAAATGTTTTGTGTTGAAACTATTTATTATTTCATGGTCAGAACGGATTCAATGTCCCTATCTCAACTTTCCATTCAATATTCAATTGAAACAGATACAGGGTGGTGCAGAAATCTGAATTATGAACCATCCTGTATTTGTTTCGATTAAATGTCAATAGATACAAAGTTAAGATAGGGACATAAAAGCCGTTTTGATCAATAATAAATATTTTCGCAAAATAATTCTAAAGTTGAAACATCTCGATTTTTCTCACTCTAAATATCTCAGTTATTAGTCCCACTAGACCCCAAACTTTGCGAATCGATTAAATCAGCTCTTCAGGAAACATCCAGGATGTCCCATTTGAAAAATCAAAGTTACTGCTACTTTCGAGTAGAAGCGGCAACGCCGGATTGTTTCAAATATTTCAGACGTGTAGATCATGTTAATTTATACATACCTTCGAATTTTTAGATTTATCCGTTGCCTGGTTTGCCAGAAATATCTAATTTTAACGCTTATCGTGAAAAGCCCTGTATAGTTTTGATGACGGACCTGCAACTAAGTCTGGAACAAAGAACGATATGGAATACTCCTTCTGAATGTAATACTCACGTATACTGAATAGGAAATAATGAAATCAATAAATCTCGTCTGATTCCAATTTTGTACCCCAAAATGAGCAAAAATAATATTTTGAGCACATAATAGGAATAGTTAAAATCGTCTGTGCACGAATAAAAAGCACATCGTTGAATAGAAATTTTGTTGTTCTTTTCAGATATGGCAAATAAAATGAGAAATTCGAATGTATAGGGTGTTGTTTTCTGGCAGAAAGAATTTGTGAATTTTAAGTGAAGCCGGACCTGAATTTTATCTTTTGTTGTTGCCTCAATCAATTCCACAGAGTAGATTGAGCAAGTGTATCAATTTTCAAAAATATATACATGTTGGTTGGAAAGTTATGAGACAATGAAGATATGGACAAAATTGATGAAACATCCTGTATCTTGGTTATAAGAAGTCGAAGACCCATCAACCATGGGTTTTTTGAAATCACCTCAGTGACCCCTATCCACAGTTGAATTATTTACCTTCCCCAATGGAACATCCTGTATATTCAGCATAATTATTCAGGTCGTTCGAAGTTTTTCATTCAATAATGAAAATCATTACCTTGTGATGCAGTGGTTCTGGGTTGGCTCACCGCATATCCTCTCTAATCTTTTATTCAAGAGCCAAATCAAATTATGATACTTGCAATGCCAATATAATCTCTAGAGGAGATGGTTCAAATCAAGTCTCGATATTCGAATGCCTCCCATGTCCGGACCAATATGTGTCCAGAATATTTTTGTTTTCCAAACCTGATGGTTGAAATCGTCTAATTCCGAACTTGACAAGATTCGATGAATGAGTCAGTTGTCAACTTTCAAGTTGGGAGATCACAAAATAGTTTTGAGAATGATCACAAATATTTGTTTACTGACAACTGTGGACGTGAAGATTTCTTCCAATCTTGAATAGCCATAAGAAGTTCATCAGATTTCAAGGACCGGTCCTCACCTCTCAGACTAAACAGTGCCCCATGAGTTTTCACTAAACTGATAAAGCCAGTCCTAGCTCATATCAGATCCAGAGGTTTCCTTTCAGTTCTATATTCAGACGATTTCTTGTTCTATGGCAATAGTTACGAGGCATGCCTCAGGAATGTTCACTGTACAGACAACTCGCAATTTGAAGAGAATAATATCAGATGAATCATAAACATGAAAAAAATCATGGATGGATATACAAATGAATTAATTCATTGAGAATTCGCATTCTCTATGTGATGAATGTCAGAAAACAATTACTTTCCTGTCTATATTCTACGACAAACATTGAATTATGTCTATTGAACACACACGATAAGAATTCAAAAACTACATCTTCTAAGTTGGGAATATGTATTCTCCTCTAGATACTAAAATATATTTGCACATAACATCATCCTGGATATTCAACGGGAGACAACTACTCTCCTGGCTATTCGCCATGTCGAACTCTGTTGAACATTCAATGAGAGAGCATGAGAAATTAAGACCCTTCGAAATTGGTAACTGACAATCTCTCAAAACTGATAAATAATATGATGTATGATTGATGATATGAAAATATAACTTACCAATATGTTCAGTATTGAATTGAGAATTGAAATAAGTAGGAGAAGTTTACTTATATATACTCTGATCTTGATGAGCTCGGATTTTCCAAAACAATCATTCGTATCAGTGATATGGGAATAATATCTCTCCCAAACATATGTCTTCATCCGAATCAACTAATTGCGGATTTAAAATCCTCCTCAGTTAGCTGAAGTCCAGTTATCCTTCAGCATTCATCATGATATACACAATTTTCATCTCTCTATATCATGACTAGAACCATAACGGAACTGTCATCTGAGAATCATTGTTGACTTTCAATACCTGTCATTTGAACGATGGAAACTTGGTACTTTTGAAGACCTTCAATCGCAGATACGTTTCTCAGTTTATGAATACTTTCCACGTTCTGGATGATGGATACCAATTTGTCATAAGTACATCCTAAAACTTGCAATTTATTGAAAAAATAAGGCGTTCATCGTAAACCGAGCTGGAACCTGTACAAGTATGCAGATACTTGGGATTTGAGTATAGTTCACAATGAATGTCAATATCACTCTCACCCTAGAAGGTGGAATCAGTGAGCGAAATGATCCACAAAAAAAGTTTCAGTTAGCCCGAGCATAAAATATAGTTCGCTGTTTTTCAAGGAATTCGAACAATGTAAATATCTGGAAGATGCATGGTTCATTGAACTCATCCAGATTTGCATTGAGCCTGATTTTGTCACATGATATAACTCAAAATCACCCGATTGAACGCTTCTTCCGAGGTGTTTTCAGAAAAAGCCCCTCTCGGCCAAAATATCACATAACTTAGGATCCTTGCCTTGTTTCAGATCATCTTGGTTCTTCTCTATTCTCAAATTAGTCTTTGAGCTTGGAGTTGTTAACGCATGAGCTAGCTACACTCTCAGCAATCGTTATGGCTCACCAGATACAGAGATTATATGTTGATATAACAGTTCCAGAAAATAGTACTGAAATAAAAATTCACGAATAAATGAAGACAGCCGGATACAATAGATATCAACCATCATTACAATTGATTTCTTCAGAGAAATAATATGAGCAGCAACAATACTGCAATGTTATATAGATGAAACTGAACCTTGACGCATGGCAAATCCTTTTGTTCTTTTTATGTGTTGAAGGAAACCGCATGGAAAAGCATCTGCACAGTCAATTAGCAGATGGATTGAAGATTCCTCAACCAATAGAGGACTATATAGCACTATTTTTTTCGGCATATAGCACCAGACATGCTTCGACGTCTGTTGCAGCTAGGGAAGGGGTGTCATTGGACGTTATCAGTAACACAGCTGGTTGGTCCAAAAGCTCAAAAACTTTTGTTATTTCTATAACAGATCCATTTCAAATGAACCATTATTATCTGCATCGATTGTTTATACCAAAGGTTGATTACATTTTCTCTTAGTTGCTTGTTATTCAACTATTCAGGGATTTATTAGGGTTACTTACTTGACAAATCCACTAGATTATTAAGATTATTCGTTTGTTTTGATCCTTATGTATTCATATCTTTGTACAATAATTCGGTTCATTTTGTCGGCTTAACAATATCATGTTATGAATATTCATTTCATCTACTTTGAACATCTACCATTGTGATCGGGAAGACGAGGCGCGGATTATGATTCAAGAATCGAATAAACAAACCTGAAGTGTTTTTCAAGTTCAATTATATGTATCGCCTCGTAAAAAGATGCTATTCCATTGATCAGTTGCAACTCACCGCTCTAGAATAAGTAATGAAGCAAGAAACACAAGGGACACAGGATGTCATGATCAGATAGAGTAGTTTTTCAATTCAAAATAGTGGCGACATCTAACGGAAAGTGGAGGTACTACCATTGTGATCTTTTCGACGACCAAATGGAATTGGACTATAATCGAACTCCACCACAGTTGAGTTCGTTCGATTATTGAATTATTTCACTATCAGAGATAAGGAAAAGGAATAGAATCGATAGTAGTGATACTTTGTATGGCAAATGTTTGAGAGAGATAAATATAAATTATACACATGTATATTGGGAATGAAAATCTGCACTCGTGATGAATTGTTCTTAGCAAATATGTTCCGTTCTCAATAATTGACATAACTTACTTATTACTTGAACTGCGATTTGCTGAATGATTTCGAGCAGAATATCGAGGCACCGTTATCTTCATACTTCATCAACCCTACTGAAACAATGTGTTTCACTCCATGCTCAGTGATAGAGGAAATATCAGATGAAGTCCCACCAAAAAAACAGGAACGCGATTACATGAGAGTCAATTCAGTCAAGCATCTATATTCGATGTACAGACACGGTCTAGTCACAACAAATCATTGTACCGTGTACATGATTCAGAATCATATATGATATTATCGACATAGGAGACTGGTGTGGATCTTTGGATGCAATGAAACTGTACTTGTACTGGAATGGTAGGAGAATGAAACATACCTGCAAAGGTGTGACATCCTGAGGGATACCAGGATGAGGTGGATAGAGCTGAACTAGACACATGATGGCTTCGTTGCAGAATTTGAGGCCCATGACTTCTTCGTCCTCTCTGCCGTATCTGAAATGAAGATAATGATACTCACTTATACAAATGAAAACAGAACTAACTAAGATATTCATGATTGAATTCGATATTCTGTAGTGATAATTTCTGATAACTTTATCTTCATTCTTGTTCATATTGAAATTGAAAATTTCACTCAGGATGAGATATTTTCAGACTATATATGGAATGAATAAAGTACCTACTCTAGAGGCAACAAAATTATACCATCTGGAATCAGTATGAGCAAGTAGGTGCGTATTTCATTCAACTCAAATATGGAAATTGACACATTGTACGGAGTAGGTATATATGAAATATATAAAAGTACTAAGAAATCTAAAGAAAAGTGCTGCTACCGAAGCGAGATTGTCTTGTTGCCTGCAAAGACATTTGGTCATCTTAATCCTAAATATATATCATGACTACATATTAATCATAAGTTTCGTTTATGTCAGATGAGATAGCAAGAATGATGAGGTATCGAAAAAGAGAGTAAAGAAAAGAAAAGAAGAGAAGGAGGAGGGGTACAGAGATACGATCAGAGATCTTCAAGAACGCGTTCATCTGTCCAGAATCAAGATCAGCATTTCGTAATTGTATTTCACAAATATTTTCAATTCTGTTCTGGATTCTGATTTATTCTCATATGTTTCAGTGATGTAGGTACTGCATTATACAGGGTGGTTCACGGTGGATGGCACATTAGACATTTCTGAAGAACGCAACTTATTCTGAAAAGTTGATGCCTTGGATAATTAGTTGTGTTCTATCGACCATAAATACTTTCAGCGTTCGCGACGTTGCCGCTCCCATTGAAAAGTAGCAACGACTCGAATTTTTTTCAACGAAACACCCTGTATATCATTCCATTTCCAGATTCTACCTGAAGAGATGATTTCATCGATCTTGGGATCTAGCGAGGATGATAACTAAGATATATAGGATGTGAAAAATCGAGATTTCTCAACTTTGAGAATTCTCATGTCCTTATCTAGACTTTCCATGTACTATCAATTGATATTCAATTCAAATAGCTACAGAGTGGTCTAGAATCTTGAATATGAATCAATTACTCAAATCGAATCTGTAAGGTATAATAATCTCATGAGTTGCAACAGTTCTGTAATCTCTCACGATTCAACAGTATACAAAACTGCATTAGCCAGAATACGTTAGTACTCATAGGAACTGAAATAAGTACCTACTACTTGAATCCTAAATTCAGCCCTACTGTGGCTTCAAACGGAAATACAAGGTGGATATTTGGTACGCAAGGTGTGATATAAATTTCGGAAAATATATCCAGGTCCCATGGAATATCATCAGCGCTTCTATTCCCTTTCTCAAAAAATCAGAAGTTGGAGTCCATTTTCACATCAGGTTCGTGGCAGAAAGTATGTGAAAATTTTACTCACAGTGGTCCATTCCCATAAGTGGATCAAAGCTTCCACCAACAAATCTCCAGACAGTATTGAGTAACTCATTGGTTGAGCATCCATCATGAAAATACAAAATTTGGAGGAACTTCAGTAGTGAGTAATATAATTTCTTCATGAGCATAAGTTCAGGAAATTATTTCTCATCAAGAAACATCCCAACAGGAACGAGTAACCATAGTATTGCATCGATAGCAATAATGTTCAAAATAACAATGTCATAAATGAACATTGTTCACCATCATAAAGGCGTCGTGTTTGGAAACCACACGACTGTACCAGAATGGCGTAAACCAAGAAGGCCTGAAAATAATTCATCATGATGCATGGTGTTCTCGATGAATTTTGTTATTGTTAGATAGATAACTCATTGGTTGAGCATCCATTTTGTTATTGTTTGATAGATGGAATTCATTGCATTTCATTGTTAAATCATCCAGTAGAAACTTGCCTGAAGTTGGTGATCGGCCTTCATTGGTAACACTCCCATCATTATGCTCAATAGCACGAATTTTGCGTGGTCTCTCAGCAAATTTGGCATTAGAGATTGAGTAGGTCACTCCTCGTTCTTCTAGGAGGTATAGTGACTTGATAAATAGTGATGACATTAGTGGTACACTTCCTGATTGATCAGACCTTCAATATGGAGGTGCATTCACCTGTTTTGATTTCTCCATTCAGTTCGACGTATTCTATTTTATTTTGTCAATGCTTTGTCTCTGTTTTCTGCTCTTTGGACACATAACTTCCAATGATCAGACATGAAACTATATACATCAATGCATTGGGAATCAAGTATCAGCATCCGTCATTTGAAACTCGTAAGTTTCAGATTAATTAGATGATGAAATGAGAATATAAAATATTCGAACCTAACACCAGCTGACCACTTCGCCGGCGTAAATTCATTACTGCATTAGGGAAAACAGCTTACCAACAACGCAGTCCTTTCAAAAAAAGATCGAAAGTTGAAAAAATTATCGGTTATATTTTCATCACGACACTGTTGACACATTCGTAATATTCACATACAAATGCCATCAGTTTCATATCGTCGGTGTAATTAGCAATGTGCGTAACTCCAATATTGGGTCAAAATGACATTTTTGTGCCATCTGTTGGGAAAAAATTCAACGAATATGTTGGAAAACGGTCAATCTCCAAATAAATTTCTCCAGCAGAATAAACTCAATAAAGAAAAAGTCGTAACTCCAACGCGCCATTTTATGTTCGGCAATATTCGTATCTCCTTGTCTACTGTTCACATGTTCGGCAAAACATCATCAACTTCTGGTTTATTATAGTGAAAAAATATGCAATCTCACATTGGAAAAGGTAATTAAAACATTTATACTGAATGATGCATGCTTGTTAATGATCAATATCAATAAAAATCAATTGAAATTGGGTTTATAATCGTTATCATGGAGTTACGAATTTTTCGCTCTCATCCAAATGATTCGAATCTTGGAGTTGAGTCATTCAGTTTTATTGCTCTCCTGAAAAGTTAGTCATTGTGGAGTTACGCACTTTGCTAATTACACCGACGATATAACGGATGTGTCATATATAAATTTCCTCAAATTGACTCCTTTGTCCTGTAAATTGTAGATAAGAAACTAACATATTCTTATTTCTCTTGAATTCACGGCAATATTCTACATAACAGCGATATCACATTTACATATCAGTTATATAACATCTTCGTAACTGATATAACGTTCATATAATATCTAGGATATTATGTCAATTCTATATGAATCCATTCACAACTAATTCATCTTCAACAAACAGACGTGACATTGACCAATCAAATTGCAGTATTTCTCAAGTTCTCACGAACGAAATACGAACGGTAGGCAATCAAACTTGACTCGATCAATAATGATAATTTTGAGAGATGCTTGGCTTTGGCAGCCACTTTATCATACGAATTTGAAGTTCAAGTATTATATGAGTATAGTCGAAGAGGACATATAAAGGTGGAAAACTCATCTTCTGAGAACATTTCACTGTAGGTTCGTGAATTTCCACTTTCTATAATGTTTTTTCTGTTCTAAGGAGTAATAATTATAGTCTTGTTATTATTTTTCATTTATATTCACAGATGTATGAAAGTTATCTTGCAATTATATAAGTGAGACCTTAATGTTATCTGAATTCTGACGTAACATCGACTACTCATTGATGTAACAATAATACAACTAGTATTACATAGAAGTGATGTAACATATGATGTTATGTGATGCGGACATTCTGCACAGTAAATTTATGGAATTTGAACCTTCTTATCACCTCTTTTGTTACATAACTGATTAACGAAATTATGTGATGTTCAGACGTTATTAATTGTTTTCTGGGGATGTATTGGAATAACCGATAATTTTGCGAGAATGCGTGTTATCTAAAAATTGCAAGGGTTTTTATATTCTGGCAGAAGGGTCCGATTCCTAAGAAAAATGGGAATAAAGCATTGAAATTGGTTGAAACTACGAAAACGTCACATAATCAGAAAGATTTGTCTTCCTGCTAATCAATTAGCTTGCTTGACGAAAATTTGATCGATGAAGTCACGGTTATTTTTGCTTTAAGAAGGATTTCTCCGACGCCGCAATTTTCAAAAAAACATGCACTTGCGATATGTTTCTGGAAATGGGAGGTTTTGCTTCATCAATCAAATCGCATAATGATATTTCTAGGGTTCAATTTGGAATTCTCGACCTAGGTCAATTTTCTGTGAAATCGAAAGTGATATTCAATTATTTCTCCATGGGGAATATAGGTTCCGAAATACTTCCCCTTTCTTATAGATATCAAATGTGTAACATGAAACATAACTGAAGGACACCTTGTCCAATGATTTCGTTGTCACCTGATATATAAGACAGAAACTGATGAAGATGAAGTGGTACCTAGATATATTTGAAAAGATAAACCGGAGGTCAGTCCCATAGGGCTTTCGGATTATTTGCTTTTCACATGTATATCAATGTCGCACCTGCCCGTTGTTTTGTTCTCCCTCATCTAGACGAAAACCTTGCTAATAGTATAGAGGAGCTGGCTGCAGATATTTTTTCTCATCTGATAACGAAATGATATATGTCTCAAAAGAAAATAATAAACATTGTAGTTCATCGAACGGCACCTGTGCCAATCACTATCCTCGGCGAAATTGTGAAAATATTGAATTTTTTTTGTGCAGCAAGAACTCGATTTCGCGAATTGAAAACGTGATAAGATTTATGCCATCCAATCGAATGGTGAATTTAAAAAACATACCTGTGCCCCCCCTCATTCAGAGTCGAATCCACGGCACAGCGATTCATTTGCTACTATTATTCCGGAAAAAATGTCTCTTTTGCAAATATCCAGATGTGTCGCGATTCAAACTGATCAAAGTAAGTGGCAGAGCGTCAAAATTTTCGTGATTATTTCATTCACACCTGGCTGGACACATGGAATGTCATGATTGAAGTCACAAAAAAGCTCCCCTGCTTCCTAAGCAATCCAGTTTGCATAATCACAATACACGCAACAGTGATCTTATCAGACCTCAGCGTTACAAACTCATCAAATCACAAAAAAATTCTCATGATCTCAGATTATATAATGCTCTTCCTGCCAGTATTAAAACTATTAACATGTTTTATTCCAAGTGAGTTATGAAAGATAATTTTGAAAAAAATTGCTTTTACTCGATTGCATAATATCTGGGTCACGTTAGTGGCCACAATTTTGATACAAGGAACACACTTGCCGAACATCCACTCTTGAGGGGAACGTAAATGTGTATTTTATTTTTGCTTTTGATTGTATATTATTCGTCTTTGATTGTATATGTTTTGTCTTTCATTGTATATTATCATTTCTTACATTCTTTTCACCAAGATGGAATCATTTAGGACTTGCCTCAAATGTATGAATGTACATCAAGTAGTCAATAAAACTCTACTCTACTCTACATGATATGCGATATCAGCGGCTATTTAGGTAAACAACAATATGAGCGGCTATTCTGTTCGCCAGCATAAGAGTGCTATGGTTGTCAAACTTTGACATACCTCTCTCAGTCACTCAAAAATTGAAATGTCTCGTTTTGAGTCAACTTTCACTACGCGGAAATTTGTAATTATGTAAGCGAATCGATATCAGAAAATAACAAGGAGAGTGAAGTGTCTGGAACAATTTATGTTTCGTTGTCAGCAGAAGAACTATGAATTTTGTGCGACTACCCCATCTCTCGTGATTGCCCGAATCCTAAAAGATTCGGTGAGGAGAATGGTGAGGAATATTAGGAATACACAGTTGAAATTGATATGGAAAACTATATAGAGCAAGGTTTCTTCAAGGAAAATGAACGTGAGACAAATCCATTTGAATATATCGAATTCAAAGGTGTCAGGGTTGCGCATTATGCAAAAAGGCGAGGCATACAATATTCACCTCAAACAAGAAAGGGAAGTACAGAAGCTCTAATCAAAGAATATTGAAGCAATCAATAGCGTTGATATTCTTCCTTTGCTCTAACAGATGATTTGATAACAATTGTACGTAGATATTATGGGGATATCCCAGACGGCCTTCAGAAAATTTTTATTCAAATAGTATCTCCAGAGTCAAAACATGAATAAAAAGTTGAAATTCATATGAACCAGTATTCTCACACTGTTCATGAAATAATCTTCCTGAATATCACTCGACCATGACTAATGGAGACATATATTTTCTTCAATTCATCTCGAGTAACTTGTATTTTGGGACAATTCATTTCGATCATATGAACATAAATAATCATAGAATAATGGGCTTATATCACAAAAAAAAATTTCATTATTCGATAGAACTCACCCAAACTAGCTCACCACCACAAACCGTTTCTTGCTATAAGCTCCTAATTTTTTAAATATCGAAGACTAGAACCTTTGGCACGATAATACATCACACTGTTTTACCACTAACCAAACCGATTTTTTAACACCTCAACACATGCTTCGACACGTGTTTCGCTAACTATGTTAGCATCTACAGGAGAAGATTGAAACTGAAGTTTTAATCTTCTCCTGAAGATGCTAACATAGTTAGCGGAACACGTGTCGAAACACGTGTCGAGGCGTTAAAAAATCGGTTTGGTTAGTGGTAAAACAGTGTAGTGTCCTTATTTTCTATAAAAAATTAATGAAATCCCTGATTTTTCGGACCTCTAAAAACGAGGCGATGATGTGACGTCAAAACCCTAATACTGAAACAAGACTATTCCAGACAGAGATGAATGATACATGATTTCTGACACAGTGAATCAGCGCGAGATCACAGTTGAAAGAGTTAATATATCATTTGCCTCAGTCTTCGTCGAGCGTTTGGTATTTTCTTGAAAATATGGCGAGATGAGGTTTCTACGTCATAAGAGGGTCCGTTTTCAGAAGGTTCTATTATTTATGTCCAAAAATAAAACATTTCAGTTAATTTTTCGATCGAATTATGTCGTCAATCATCATTTATGTATAAAAGGATCATTATAAACATGGTTTGAGTTAATATTTCTGCAAAGGTGTTCACGCCCATTCCCTTGAGCTAAAGCTTTCGGGAGTTATTCAGATTATTAATGTTTATATGGTCTCATGGAGTTGTCAAAATACAAGGTACTGTTGATAGAATTATGAAGAAGATAATAGTCGGCTATTTGTCATAGTCTCGGGATATAACCCACGAATATTTCGCCCTCGCCGCAAGATAATATCCGATTGACCAGTGTGAAAATCATGTGGCGCTCACACAACAAGTATTCCAATCCACAACATGTTGAGTTCAAAACTAGTCATTCGGAGATTATCTTCATAGGGGAGCAAAATATTCTCGGAAGTATTGACGCTCTGCCACTGACTAAGATCAGTTTGAATTGCGGCACCTTTGGATATAGCAAAGGCGACATCATCTACTTTCATTGGCGCTTGTTTCAACCTAATATCACACGATAGGAGTATGTCCGGAATAATAGCAGCAAATAAATTGCTGTGCCGTGGATTTGGCTCAAACTGGGAGATATCACAAGAAGGTTTTTGAAATCTACCATTCAATTGGTATCGGATGGCCTAATTCTTAGCTTGTTCTCAAATCGCGAGATCGAGTGCAAATTTCCGCACAAGAAAGTACAATTTTTGATACATTTTGCTCAGGAAAGTGATTGGGACAGGTGCCGTTCGATAAACTACAATGGTTTCACATGCTATTTGGACAAACATCATCTCGTTATCAGATGACGGTCGAAATTTGCAGCTGACTCTTGGATTATAAACCCATGGGGCAGTGAACTTGATAAACAGGGTTGGCCATTCCGAACGAGAATCGAGTGGGACACATCCCAGTAAACAGGGTGGCTGGAGCCTCATCATTGGGATCTCGTAAACTGTAAGAGATGCAATGTCGGTTAAATCTCGGTAAAATTGTGCAATTTTATGTTTGACAAAATTCCGTTTCAAAACATGGAAAATTCCGAAAATTGGGAGATATCTCGAAAAATTAGAATTTTCTAGGACCTCCATTATATTATTTGAACAAATTGATCTTTATCATATAAACCTATTTTTCTCTACAATATTGAGAATGTTACGGAATGAAAATGAAATGAAGATTGTTAAATTTGATCATATTGTATATTGTATCCATACGTTATATGCTATGGAGATTTTTGTTAAAAATTTGAATTTGACAAGAAAAAATATAGAAAAGTCAGAAAAGTAAAAAGGGTTTTTCTATATCAAAAATACGTTTTTCACATGGTCCGGCGATTTCTAATTCGAAATCTTACGTTTCGTCTTCCATAAACCATCATCAACTCACTTTTTCTCTCAAATACAAACTTGGATTGAATTTCGGGGAAAAATGCAAAAACTGTCAATTTTTGTAAACGAAACTATCGAATATTGAAATTTGTGATAGCTCATGGGCTATTCAATGGTGAAAGAAAATCAAATCACTGTATGTCCCTCGAAATTTAAGGTCATATTGACATTAACAAGCATGACTCCACCTCCCGAGAAACCAAAAGTTTGACAATGAAGAAAATTTTCAATTCAGATTTCCCATTTTCCCTCCACTTTTTGAACTAAATTCTCGAAATCATGAGTTTAAGAACCGTACCGTCATTCCAAAACGTGTATTTCACATGGTCAACTATTTTTCATTGATCGGCAGAGTTTTCACGGTGTAATAACTTTTATTTGAAACTTTTATCGAACTGTTGGAATAAACGTTGATTAAACGTTTCATTGAGAGTATTTGATAATCGTTAAAAGAGAAAAAAAACGCGAAATATATGTTTTCCAACAACGTTAGTTAATCATCATTAGACAACGAGTATTCAATCCGTTTGCATCTCGCCGACGCTCACACCAAGAGTTTAGGTACAAATACGAGTAGTCGAGCATATTTAACTAGGAAAACGTAGAGATGGGCACCTCACTAAGAAGGGAACATCTGAGGAAAGGTTATACATGGACAACATAGCAGGTTAGTAAAGTTGTGATAAGTAATAATTATTGTTATTATGAGAATATTGATAAAATAATTGTAGACACGAAAATAACGCGAAATAATCTGACCAAAACGTTGGAAAAACGTTCGAAAAACCGGAAATTCGACGATTGGAAATTGATCCGAAGTGAACGTTGAAATATGTTTTTACATCAATTTGTTTAAACGTTGATATGGCACTTTTATTTCCTGCAAAAAATTTCGTTAAGATCCGGGAAGTTTTCACCGGTTTAGAATGGATATATACGTTGAAATTAGTAGTTGAAAATACATTTTCGTACTGGTTGAAAATAACGTGGATGTCAGCGACATTTTCGCGTTAATTCAACGTGATCAAAAGATTCCATCAGATGTTATTTCAAACGACCGTTGTGATAATTTCACTACGTTATTTCGACGTGAGTGTGTTTACTGGGAAACTCATGCAAATTTATGGAAGGAGAATCATTCACCTGAACGTGAGAGTCACTTGACCGTAGACTTTCCGCTCCTCGACGAATTCCGGATCGACCAGGAGAACGCCTTGTAGCTTATCGATTCCTTCAGGGGAAACGACCAAGTCCCTGGAGCTCAGGTATAGGGTGAGCTTCTGATTCGGCGAGACTTTCTTGAAAACCCTATAAGCAAAAGAGAACGGGTTAAGCGGTCGAGCTCGAAATTAATGTAAATGTCCTTCAGCGTGTATTTAGGATTGCTTTTGATGTTCCTAAGTTCCGAAACTGTACCATAATTGGTAAAGAAATTAGTCTTGTAGGAACACGCATGAATCGAAAAATTGGGGAAGACTAAAGTTCATGAAGAACTATTATACAAGGTGTTTCATTGAGGAAGGTTGGTACTTCAACTGAATATTCAGCTCACTGTGGTGATTTCACAATCCCATAAAACGGGATGTTGAATAAATTTTTTCCATAGCTCTTTTGTCTCATTTCTTTCCAACCAACCCGTTAATTTTCTTGAGAATTGATACACTCACTAGATTCATCTTGTCTATTTGATTGAGACATCAGCAAGAGATAAATAATAGTTTCGACACTTCACGTCAAATTCACAAATTCTTTCTGCCTGAAATATTACTATACATTCGAATTTTCTAATCATTTTGCCATATCTAGAAAGAGCACGAAAATGTCTATTCAACGATGTACTTTATCTTCATGCACAGACGATTCTCATTATCCATATCATATGTGCTCAAAATGATAGTTCTGTTCATTTTTCTGGAGCTAGCAAGAATAATGATAACCTAATTGAGAATATACAATACAAAACACAGAATTCGGAATACAACAAATCTACCCACTAAGTATAACAATACAATATAACATCATGATAAAAACGAGAAGAAACTCTTCTTATTACACTTACTACCGACACTCTCATGAAAAACACCACAATACTAAAATAATCGTTCAAAATTCTGTTGGATACACATGTTTCGCTCATTGAAATTTGGTCAACAGCAGATATCTGGTTCGCATTCCTAATTTCTTGAAGAGCGTTTTCTATTCCATCAATGAGATTTTCCAAAATCTTCATTCATTGAAGTAGGATGAACTGTGGACTTTGAATGACCCTTAATATTTCAATCCACAGGATTGAAAGCTCATTAAGCTTGCGGGTCAATTGATATAGGACCACATCTGCCTATTCACGTATTGAAAAAATTTGTAATAAGGAATCTCCTCACAATAATTTTGTAATAAGGAGAACCTCCATCATGCTGGGAAATCAAACCAGCCACGTCTACACTGCATCGTCTGAAAAAATTCTACCGACGACATATGCGAGTTTATTAGGTCGGACACATAATCTTTTGTGAACTAAACCCTGAACATCAACATATAATTTGTAGTTTTCTGGCGATCCACCTGAAATTTATTCTCTTAATTTTGTTTTCTGCATCTAGCCTACGTACTTCCTGCACATTATATGAGGGATATGAGTGCACAGAGGATTTCACGAAGACTAGAGACAGGAAATGAAATTCAATCAATCAATCAATCAATCATGCTTTATTGTCCAAGGAGTAATTCTTATTGACGAAGTAAGTGTAATTTTATAAAGTCAGAAATATTAAAAATATAAAATTATATGAAATATAATGAATAATATCATTATAGAGTTAACACATGTGTACCTTAACGAATATATACAAAACATTACAGAAAATATATCAAACATTATAGATAAATAAATAAATAACGCAATCCAGATAAGTAAGCAACGGAAGTACTAAGCTTCAAAATTCATCAGTGTAATATTCCTTCAAGTCATAGTAGGCTTTTTGCAGAATTACCTCTTTAACTGATTTCCTGAACTTTTTTAAATTTTTTATTTCCCTGTAGTACAATGGGAGGTGGTTATATATTTTCTTGCTCACATATATCAAAGAAAATTTTATAATTGCTAATTTCGGTATTGGCAGGGGTAGATCCCGACTTCCTCTTGTATGGTATCGTCTGTCATTATTTACTGCTGTATTTGAATAATTTTTTTGTATTAGACACACGGTTTCCAAAAAAAAACATACAAGGTAAAACACTACACTGTTTTACCAGCAACCAAACCGATTTTTTAACGCCTCGACACGTGTTTCGCTAACTATGTTAGCATCTTCAGGAGAAGATTAAAACTGTTTTTATCTTCTCCTGAAGATGCTATCATAGTTAGCGAAACACGTGTCGAGGCGTTAAATAATCGGTTTGGTTAGTGGTAAAACAGTGTAGTGTATTATCGTGCCGAAGGTTTCAGTCTTCGATATATACAAGGTGAAGTTAGAATTTTTTGACTGATGAAAAATGGTTTGCAGTGATCTTGTGATTTCGCCTCACAAATGTATCTGACAGTCCTTTTTTGCAAAACGGATACTGAATTTAGTAGTTGCTGACTACATAAGCCCCAGAAGGCAATTCCATATCTCAAATGGGACTCGATCAAGGGAAAGAACACAATTCTGGCTGAGGATTGATTGAGTTCATTTGAAACAACCCGAACTGCACAACAGCCAGATGCTATTTTTCTGCATAAGTTTTCTACATGCTCATCAAATTTCAATTTTTCTTCTATAAATACCCCTAAAAACTTTATGTGAGTTTTTTTCACTATAGCGTGATTTTCTATAGGAGGGTCGTCGAAACTGAACTTGAAGCAGACTATGTTTGTTTCATTTGTGTTGAAACATAAGTGTTTGAATCACACCACTGTTTAATTTTATAGAGATCAAAAGTTATGTTTTCTCTGAAATTATCTTCATTTGTCCCGCGCCAAACCCTAATAGAAGACAACGTATTAGGTACGTCCCTATTAGGTACAATTCACGTCTGAATACCCCGAACCAAAAATAAGTGTCCTTGGGACGTCCCATCCCGTATATCTCATGCAATGTCCGAGTGAGGACGTCCACGGAATGTCCCAGCTGATATATCATTTCCAATGTCCTAGAAATATCATCCCTTAGACGTCCCACGTGGTACATATCATAGGAAGTCCATGCAAGGAAGTCCTTGAGTCCTTTGAGTTCACTGGAAGTTTACCTGTTCAATTGACATTTTTAATCATGTCAAGTACTCAGGTGCCAAAATCCCTATTTTTCTCATCATGAGTACTTCGTGCACAGATAAACTTCTCACTTGATACAATGAAAATCTCATCAATCATGAGTTAACTTTTTTCCTGGCGTATTTGTTCTGCTAACAGTTGAATCCTGTAATCCAATTTCCGGCCAGATCTCGTTAACCAATTGCATTGAAACTTGACAGGTATGAGGCTGGGCTGATGATTTGATTCGACTCTTTCGCTGAAAAACGGTGGCAAACCAATTTACAACTTTCCGTCCCGTTTACTTTGGAAAATGTATTCGGATATTTTGGATCTCTCGGAAAACAATTTTCTGATTGAAATTGCTTACTTACATTTCGGCAAATATCAAACTTACGTGCAGTTTCTCTTGAATAGGTATCCATTTCATACAGTGTGTTTCATTGGGAAAGGTAAATAATTCAACTGTGGATATTAGGGGTCACTGAGGTGATTTGAAAAAACCCATGGTTGATAGGTCTTCGACTTCTTATAACCGAGATACAGGATGTTTCATCAATTTTGTCCATATCTTCCTTGTCTCATAACTTCCCAACCAACCTGTATATATTTTTAAAAATTGGTACACTTGCTCAATCTACCCTGTGGAATTGATTGAGGCAACAACAAAATATAAAATCCAGGTCCGGCTTCACTTAAAATTCACAAATTCTTTCTGCCAAAAAACAACACCCTATACATTCGAATTTCTCATTTTTTTTGCCATATCTGAAAAGAACATCAAAATTTCTATTCAACGATGTGCTTTTTATTCGTGCACAGACGATTTTAACTAGTCATATTATGTGGTCAAAATATTATTTTTGCTCATTTTGGGGTACAAAATTTGAATCAGACGAGATTTATTAATTTTTTTACTTCCTATTCAGTATACGTGAGTATTACATTTAGAAGGAGTATTTCATATCGTTCTTTGTTCCAGACTTAGTTGCAGGTCCGTCATCAAAACTATACAGGGCTTTTCACGATAAGCGTTAATTAGATGTTTCTGGCAAACCAGGCAACGGGTAAATCTAAAAATTCGAAGGTATGTATAAATTAACATAATCCACACGTCTGAAATATTTGAATTGATCCGGTGTTGCCGCTTCTACTCGAAAGTAGCAGTAACTTTGATTTTTCAAATGGGACACCCTGGTTGCATCCTGAAGAGCTGATTTAATCGATTCACAAAGTTCGGGGTCTAGTGGGACTGATAACTGAGATATTTAGAGTGAGAAAAATCGGGATGTTTCAACTCTAGAATGATTTTGCGAAAATATTTATTATTGATCAAAACGGCCTTTTATGTCCCTATCTTAACTTTGTATCTATTGACATTTGATCGAAACAAATACAGGATGGTTCATAATTCAGATTTCTGCACCACCCTGTATCTGTTTCAATTGAATATCGAATGGAAAGTTGTGATAGATACATTGAAGCCGTTTTGACCATGCAATAATACATAGTTTCAACACAAAACATTTCTAAAGTTGAAACATCTCGATTTTCCACATCCTATATCAAAGTTATCAGTTTTGCTAGACCTTGAATGTTTTGAATCGATGAATTCTGCTGTTCAGCAAGAATCCAAGAATGTAATGAAATACAGGGTGTCCCATTTGAAAAATCGATGTTGCTGCTACTTTCTAGTAGAAGCGGCAAGGCCGGATCGTTTCAAATGTATCAGTATTGTAGATTATGTTGATTTATACATACCATCGAAATTCCAGATTTATTCGTTACCTGGTTTGCCGAAAACGTCAAATCAACGCTCATCGTGAAAAGCCCTGTATAGTTCTGATGACGGACCTGCAACTAAGTCTGGAACAAAGAACGATATGAAATACTCCTTGTATAAATGTAATACTCACGTATACTGAATAGGAAGTAATAAAATTAATAAATCTCGTCTGATTCCAGTTTTGTACCCCAAAATGAGCAAAAATAATATTTTGAGCACATTATATGAATAGTTAAAATCGTCTGTGCACGAATAAAAAGAACATCGTTGAATAGAAATTTTGATGTTCTTTCCTGATATGGCAAAAAAATGAGAAATTCGAATGTACAGGGTGTTGTTTTCTGGCAGAAAGAATTTGTGAATTTTAAGTGAAGTCGGACCTGGATTTCATCTTTTGTTGTTACCTCAATCCATTCCACAGGGTAGATTGAGCAAGTTTACCAATTTTTGAAAATATATACAGGTTGGTTGGAAAGTTATGAGACAATGAAAATATGGACAAAATTGATGAAACATCCTGTATCTCGGTTATAAGAAGTCGAAGATCCATTGACCATGGGTTTTTTTAAATCACCCCAGTCACCCCAGTTACCCCTATCCACAGTTGAATTATTTACCTTTTCCCTATGAAACAGGACCCATCAACATTTATATGGCGATAAACAACAATGTTCACCTGCACTGAGAAAAATGGTTCTAGTTAACTGTGCATCTGACATATAAGATAGCCAGAATTCTCTGAATGAATTGCAAATTATGGAGTGAATGCTCAAAGTCATTTTAAAAAGTGATCAATGGAATGAACAACAATAATAGAAGATGACCAGAGGAGAACAACTACTTCAAATAGTTATATGTTCTACTAGGCAGACAAGCACAAGAATCCATGCTGCGGCTGTCGTTCCATAGCCAAGGCGTCTAATTTCAACTCCAGATAATCCATCATTCTGTGTTCACCCAACGTCAGTGTCAATTTTCATCACCAATTTGATTCGAATTATCACCTGGAACGTTGCATAGCAACAAACTTCTTCTGCCTAGGCAGTAAAATTACACCTTTTCTGCTTGTTAAGTGTCATTCAAGAAAAACTCCCAATGTCATTTGAAGAAGAAGATATCATTTTTTCTTCAACTCAACAATAAGCCAAAGAGGTGTACATTTACTGACGTTCCAACTAACAATTTGAATCAAATTGGTGATAAAACTGACAAAGACTTTGGGTGAACACAAACTAATGGAATATTGTGACTTTGAGTCAAATTGCAATGGATTTGGAAAGAAAAATCTATTGTTCCACATGGCAGAAAGAGATATTCAATGCAATGACTCGATTCCAAGCCTCGGCTATGGAACACCAATCGCGGCGTCGAATCTGGGGCTTTTTTGTTTAGTGAAACGGATTACTATTTTTTATGGCTATAGATTGCTCCTATTTCAATGTGTTTGATAAATCAATGAGGTACTCTTGATAACATCAATTTCATTTTCGTATCTGATATCACAATTACTTCATTGTGTCATTATTCCACAAAATCTCATCCCTCAGATTTCGAGCAAAGACATCTGTGTCTAATAAATGGGCATTATATACTTGAGAGGAAATTAGATGACTTGTAGCTGGAAAAATGAAGAATTCTGCTGTTATCTGTAACAGCCCTAGAGAGAGTATATTGTAAAACTAGCACGGAATGCTATTTTTCCACTTGTATGATTCGAGGCATTCGCCTACGGCTTATACTGTAAACTCCATTCTCGGGGAAATTTTCTTTCTTTCGATAAACGAACCGTTTTTGAGATAAATAAGCATATACGTTCTAAAACATGTTGATTTTGCCTATTTTTTGCTTAAATATTTCAATTTTGTCTATGTTTTGCTTGAATAATTTATTCTTTGACAAAATTCGTTGAAAATGCAATAAAATGTACTCACTTAAATTGAAATCACGAGACCAATCTGGATCAGTAACGGGGATACGGAGGGTTGAAAGTCAAGTTTTTTTTTCAGTTTCCTGAAGTTGCCGTAAAGAAATTCTACTATACTGAAAATTTTTTTAACCGTATCATCCTAAAGTTAGGTGAGCTTTCAATACAAATATCTGTTTTTTTCAATTTGTTTTTTTATGTCACTGCAAAATGTCAAGAGCATTTTTGTTTCATCAAAGCCTACTTTGATAGGATTTGAAATAATGGAATCGCGAAAGAAATAATCACATTCTGTAAGAAGATTGGCATTTTGTCACCGGCTTTTGAAAGCGGTTGCGACAATTATGAATAGATCAAAAAAATATTGTGGACTGATAAAGCCACATTTACCAAAAGTAGGTTGGTGAACTACCATAACTTACATGTGGCTTAATTTTTACATAATGTCCATTGTGGCCTTAGATTTTTGCCGATAGGTTGAATGCCATATTATTTTTCAATTTCTTCAAAGGATATAAGACAAAATATCAGACAGTGGCTTAACACGAATATTATTCGCGACGTTGTATTGGTCGGTTAAAAACAACCTTGACCTTCTACCCTCTGCATCCCCGCTACTCATCCAGATTGGACTCGTGCGTGGGAACATTGCAATATCAAAACATTTTGTTGCATTTGCAATGAATTTTGTCAAAGAATACAATTTAAGCCAAGCATAAGCTAAATTAACATGTGCTCGAAGTTCAAACGTATATGCTTATTTATCTCAGGAACGGTTCGTTACTCGAAAAAAATTAAGGAACAAAAAAGCCTTTGAATTGAACGATCCACAAAATTTGATCACTGAAAGATGCCAGAGGCGTACTACGAAAAAGTTTGGAGGGGATAAAGGAGCCTCTACTTTCAAAAACGTTTCACCCTGTAGATTTTGAAAATCTCCAAAATGCTTGGAATGATGATCTTCTAGTAAGTATTGACCACACCAAATCTCAAAATGATATCTTGAAAATTAAGCGAGATATTTCAATTAATAGAAAAAAAATAATTAAACTTTGACCCCCTGTAGCTCCGCTACTGAACGAGATCGAACTAATGTTTATATCAACTTTTTTGATCAAAATGATGATATCTATCTCCCATTTCAGTGTGTGCCTCAAAACCTGAGTCACCCTGTAACAGGGTGTCCGGGAACATGTGGGAAATCTCCCGGATATGAAGAAAACACGTGAAAAGAATACTATAAGTTCATATAAACTTCTTTTGTATCGGCCTCCTCTTCGGAGATATGGGCTCCCAAAGAGCTCCCATGGAATTAAGTTTTTGACACATAATTCTTGAACCAACAGGTATATTTCAATTTTTTTTTAATATGATGTATACTAG
Source organism: Phaedon cochleariae (assembly GCA_918026855.4). Lineage (NCBI taxonomy): Eukaryota > Metazoa > Arthropoda > Insecta > Coleoptera > Chrysomelidae > Phaedon > Phaedon cochleariae. The sequence goes on along the minus strand of OU896721.1, from coordinate 7,698,870 downwards.
GTAAGACTCTTCAAATTACTATCCAAGAAAGTGTTGCGAATTACTCACAGCTCCAGGGACGGACTAGCTGTGACACTCATGGGCCCATTTTTTTTACGCCCTGTATGATAAGAACTCTGGACAACGTTTTTTACATACCTCTAACTATTGACTGAAAATTGAGTACTCTTCATTCATGTCGCTAATCATAACCGTTTTCGGAAAAACGTCATTTCATTTATATCATGTATTTAGCGTATTTCGATAAAATATACTATTTTTTCGAGTTACCTTTGCAAACGTTGCTAGGTTAGAAATAAATAAGTATCCTTCATTTTAAAACTTGTCAACTTTCACATTACTGATACATTGATTCCTTATTACTTTGATATTTGATTTTTGAATTTCGTTGTGAAATTAATTGTGAAATAATTCGAAATATGGAATACACGTTTATTGAGTATGCAGATATGCATCTGATGTATGGTCTTGCATCTTCCAATGCTTTGGAAGCCAGAAGGTTATATCACGACAGATTTCCTAATCGCACTCTTCCAGATCAGAAGACATTTCAACGAGTTGACCAACGTCTAAGGGAGAATGGTGGGCGATTCTTCTTAATAAGGTATAATAAGGTAATGTTATTTACTTCTTTCATAATTTTAGGAAATTTTGGAAAAAGAAGTAATAATACTGGTCAGGGAAGAACAGTACGTACGCCGCAATTAAAGAAAAATATTTTAAATGCTGTATATGATACTCCTTCAACGAGCACTCGAAAATTATCAGCGCAGTTTAATGCGTCGAAAACAATAGTACATGAAGTTCTTCAAGAACAACTGTTATACCCATATCATTTGCAAAAAGTGCATGAACTGATTCCTGAAGATTTTCCTCGTAGAATGCATTTTGCAAACTGGCTATTGGATCAGCAACGAAATAATGTAAACTTCATTAGCACTATTCTCTTCACGGATGAAGCAGGTTTTACCAAAAATGGTATCATGAATTTACATAACACCCATGTATGGGCTGATGAAAATCCTCATGCCACTATTGTTTCGCATCGCCAACATCAGTTCCAATCAATTAATGTCTGGGCAGGAATCGTTGGCAATTTTTTGATTGGACCATTCGTATTGCCGGCACGATTGAATGGAATACTTTATTTGGAGTTCCTCCAGAACGCTTTTAATGATTTAGTCGAGCACTTACCACTTGAAACCCGCCGAAACATGTACTTTATGCATGATGGGGCACCACCTCATTTCAGCGTTGCTGTGCGGGAGCACCTGAATAACGTCTATCCAAACCGTTGGATAGGTAGAGGAGGACCTATTGCCTGGCCTCCTAGATCTCCCGACCTAACGCCATTAGATTTTTACCTGTGGGGACACCTCAAAACCTTGGTGTATTCCACTCCGGTCGATACTAGGGAGGAACTTCTACGGAGAATCACGTTTCATTGTGATGTGATAAGGAACAATGCTGGGTTATTGTGACGGGTACAGCAGTCCTCAATTCGTCGTGCTCGCGAGTGTATCAGACTTCATGGAGCCCATGTTGAACCCTGTTACGAAGTTTTCAACTAAGCAGTTAAAGTTCAACTTTTTATTGAAACTATGTTGGTTACCGTGGAAAATTACGCTAAATACATGATATAAATAAAATGACGTTTTTCCGAAAACGGTTATGATTAGCGACATGAATGAAGAGTACTTAATTTTTAGTCAATAGTTAGAGGTATGTAAAAAACGTTGTCCAGAGTTCTTATCATACAGGGCGTAAAAAAATGGGCCCATGAGTGTCACAGCTAGTCCGTCCCTGGAGCTGTGAGTAATTCGCAACACTTTCTTGGATAGTAATTTGAAGAGTCTTACCTAGTTTACATCATATTGAAAAAAAATGAAATATACCTGTTGGTTCAAGAATTATGTGTCAAAAACTTAATTCCATGGGAGCTCTTTGGGAGCCCATATCTCCGAAGAGGAGGCCGATACAAAAGAAGTTTATATAAACTTATAGTATTCTTTTCACGTGTTTTCTTCATATCCGGGAGATTTCCCACATGTTCCCGGACACCCTGTATATATATATTCTGTTCTATGAGAGCATTTATACCATAATCAGTATTATTATCATTATCAGTACCTTACTGGCTAATGGCAAGCATAACATTGATCCACATCCTTTTGAAATCTACGCATTGATTCATTTGAATCGATATTGATCGCAAGTGTTCCTTTCCGAATGCTGAACTATCATCAGACTGTACCTAAATTGAAGCTTGACACCTACAGACTAGAGTTCAAGCAAACACCCTGAAAAAACAAAACCTGTACAACAATAATCATAGGCCGATGGCTCTGTGTTCAGGTTTTTCCAAAGCGATGGAGGAAGCCATCAACATTGAGCTCATCAATCATATGGTTACGGGTGCTTTACGTTAAGATTTCAATTACGAAATTGAACTTCTATTTACTGTTTCTTGACCAGAGTATGCCCGCTGACTCAGTGGTGAGGTGTGAGTTCAACAAAAAAAAACGAATATAAAATAAATATATATATAATAATTGATATTTCAAAATAAAGCGCCACCCGTTTTAATTTTCACTCTGTGTTGTCAAGAAACACCAAAACGGGAAAAGTGGTCAGATCTCCAGACTAGTAAATAAAAAAATAAAATAAACGGAAATATATAAAGGTGATCAAAACAATAATTTTAATGATGATATAAGATACGATAGCTCATAATATCGTAAGTATAGAAGTTGGTAGCTACAAAGTACGTCATGTAATGTAGTTTTTCATAAGTTGGTAGACAAATATTAAGTTACGTAATCCCCAAATATAGCTATAGTTGGTTCACATAAGTTAGTTTCCGAAATATCGTAGCTATTGTCAAAAGTTGAAGAAACTTGGTGTTCGTATCGTGGCTCGGTGGATGGCATCCCCCTTTGGACGATGAGGAAAAGATAATTGGAAAGATCTTACCGGATGCTTGATTTCATCACCAACAAAATAGCTGCATACTAATATTATTCGGCATTAGTGTATTTCCATACATACAGGGTGCTTCCTCATATGTCCCTCAGGACCAAGTCATTTCCAGACAATTAGAGGTTCAAGGCATTCAAACTCTCCTTAGAGAAGCCCCAATACAAGAACCCTGAAAAATTCGACATTTCAATAATCACCAAACGATGCGAAGAGAGATGGATATACTACTTCGAGTGAAAAGCTGAGACAGAGTGAGACAGGAATAATCGTGAAAAATATGTTATCTCTACTCTCTTACCTCATCAATTTGAGGGACTTTCTATACCAGGTTGTTCCTGGAGCTATATTTTTATGATGTTGGGAGATCCGGAATGGTAATAGCTCTCGGCAATTTGGCGAGATGACTGAAAGAAATGAAGTGTCGGTATGGCAAATGGACGCTCGTGAGCGATTAAACAACTTACGAGTTCCAGTGAAGATATCCACCTTAGGTGCTATTTACGTAATCGGTCCCAAACCCAGAGACACAAACAATATGTCGAAGTGAGAAACAAAACGATTACCTCAGAAATCCTCGATTTTTCTACAAAACAATACAAAATCCAATGGGCACCTGATCAACGCAAAAATGTTATCGCTGAAAAATGGACCTCGACAGAGACTTCCCGAATTACCAACCTGAATCACCTGTAATAGCAGTTACTGTACTATCCAAAACTACTAGATAAGTTGGTAACACCACCGGATATCGGAATGGAACAAGCTAGGACAGAAGTAGCTATATACGGACCAACCTCCGACCCTCCTTATTTTACACACCTGACTGAAGAGTATAGATATCTAATTAGACAATTTTTTTTTTTTTTTATCGCTTGGAGCGCACGAAAGGGAATCCCTATAATGTTCAAAGAACATCGCGCGTTCCTAGGGAGGATAGGAACAGGAGGTAGGTATTGGAATTTTTTTTGAACTTTTGGAGATTATATGTTGTTGGGAATACTTCCACAGGCAATGAATTCCAGAGCCTAGCCGTTCTATGGATGAAGGAGTCTTGATAAAGTGCTGTTCGACATCTTTCAAGGTTGACAACGAAAGGATGTGCTGACTGGGCTTGTCTAGTTCGTCTGATTGGTATTGCTAGTGAAGGGATGATAGCAGAGATTTCCGAAGAACATTTCCCGTGGAAGTATCGATAGAAAAGTGAAAGGTCGCCGACCTTTCTACGGTGTTCCAATGATGTCAAAGAGTGAGTGAGTGTGGCGTCACCCACCAGGCGAATGGCTCTTCTCTGGATGGAATCTAAGAGCATCAGCGTATGTTTTGGTGCTGAACCCCATATGTGGGAACAGTATTCTAGAACAGGCCGTATCTGCGCTTTGTATATCATGAGAAGCTGTTGAGGTGTAAAGTAGCTTTTCGCACGGAACAAGAATCCGAGTTTTTGTGAAGCAGCTTTTGCGATGGATCTGACATGATTATCCCATGAAAGAGTGTTGCTGATGGAAACACCGAGCATAGATATGGTGGGCTTGGTGGGGATGGTGGAGCCAGACATCACAATATCGGGCATACTGAGTTCCGCCTTTCTAGAGAAAATGCAGGCTTGAGTTTTGGTGGCGTTGAATTCCACTAGGTTGTTTGTTCCCCAGGCTGTGATTTCAGCAAGATCTTCATTGATAGCATCGACCTGCCTGCGCCGTGAGTTCTTAGTTTCCTGGGAAGAAATGGGAATTCTGGAAGAGAACGCAGTATGGAGGGTACTATCATCTGCAAAGCTGTGGATGGGGCAAGTTGTTACTCCCAACAGATCATTGATATGAAGCAGGAATAATGTTGGTGCCAAAATTGATCCTTGTGGAACGCCGGAATTGATGCCAAAGGTATCAGACGATACACCGTCCACCACCACGTGAAGCGATCTGCCTGAAAGAAAACTCGATAAGAGATGGCATAGCTGAGGTGGTAAGCCGTATGATGGTAGTTTGTGGAGAAGTCCTTCGTGCCAAACACGGTCGAATGCTTTCGAAATGTCCAACGCGACAGCTAGAGATTCCCCGTGTTTTTCTATTGAAGATTGCCATAAATGGGTGACGTAGGCAAGTAGATCTCCAGTAGATCTTCGATGGCGAAAGCCGTATTGTCTATCATTGATGATTCCTGAGGTCTCCAGATATTTGATAAGCTCAATATTGATGGCTTTCTCCATCACTTTGGAGATTACTGATAACAGGGCAATGGGCCTGTAGTTGTTGGGCAGGTTCTTGTTCCCTTTTTTGGGGATTGGTTGGACTCTAGCTATCTTCCAGCATGATGGAAAAATACCCGACCTGTACGAGATGGTAAACAACTTGCAGAGAATCGGTGTTAATTCTGGTGCACATTTTTTGAGGATAATGGGTGGAATTCCATCAGGACCGTTAGCCTTATTCGTTTTGAGACCAAGTAAAATTCGTCTGATAGTGCGTTGACGGAAGAAGATTTCGGGCATTCGACTCTCAACGGGTGGAATGTCTGGCGGCAGTTTTCCTTGGGAATCTAAAGTAGAGTTGGCTGCGAACATCTCTGCAAAAATATTTGCTTTCTCCTGCGATGTTGTTGCTAACGTGCCGTCGGATTTGGACAGTGGTGGAAATGAGCTATTAGTGAAATTTCTTCCGACCGCTTTAGCAAGGGACCAAAACGAACGAGAGCCATTGGGGCAATCTATGAGTTTCGATCTTATCTTGGCATTGTATGTTTCTTTCGAAGAATCTATTGTTTGGCTGCAGTTATTCCTGGCATCAACGTATTCTGCTCTAGTCGCGAGGTTAGGGTTTTTGCGCCAGCGATGGTAGGCTGTTTGTTTCAAGGCAACAGTTCTAGAACAGTTTTTGTTGAACCAGGGTTTCGAAGGTGATGATCTTTTCGAAAAATGAGGTATGTATGTGTCCATTCCGAGCATGATGATCTCGGATATTTCCGCAGCACACTGTGAAGGGTCCTCAGAGTCAAAGCATACTCTATGCCAAGGAAACTCGGAGAAAAACATGCGGAGACCGTCCCAATCTCCTGAATTGTAATGCCATATAAGACGTGGGGGTGCCGGAGCAGTTGATGGAATGAAAAATGGGCAGGTTGTGGAGATGAGTGTATGGTCAGAATTGCCAAGTGGAGCTCGTACATCTATGGTGTAGGGTGCTGAATTATTAGTGAGGAATAAGTCAAGTATGTTAGCTGAATGGTTATTGACATCGGGAATTCGTGTGGGTTCTTTAATAAGCTGCTCTAAGCCGTGAGTGATGGCGAAAGCTTCGGCTTGTCGCCCAGCTTCATCCGTTCGGTTAGAGTGTACGAGCCAAGCAGTGTTGTGTACATTGAAATCGCCCATGATGATGATTTCTGCTGCTGGATGGTTCTGTTGGATTTGGTCAAGCTTCAGAGACAAGAATTCGAAGAGCTCTTCATAGGATGGATCATTTGGTGATAAGTAGAGACAACATAGGTATTTGGTCTGTTTCTGGCTATCGAGTTTGAACCACATGACATCAAACTTGTTTGGTTCCAAAGTTTTTTCTCGTTGACATGAGAGATTCGTTTTAGAGTAGAGGCAGAGACCTCCCTTGAATCTAAAACGTGTGTGGAGTTCGTACCCAGGACAGAGCAGATAGGTCGTATTGGTGGATGAATTGACCTGTGTCTCAGTAAGAGCCAATATGTCTGGCTTTTCAATTTGAAGGTGTCGATGGACATCGTTGATGTTCTTACTTAGACCTCGGATGTTACATAGGTCTATCTTGAGGACTTTTTTAGCCGATGGTGAACCCCCTCTAGCACCTCTCGCCCGGAAATCCGAATGGAGAGGTATTTTACTTCCGGATAATTTTACTTGAGGAGAACTCATCATCGCGTATTCTGTATAAAGAAGGAAGGTTGGCGTGGAAGGAAAAGGAAATTGGGTTGGGTTGGGTTGGCCGGAACATCAACCAGCTACTGAAACACGGGTAAGTATACCCATTTCACAGTGCCTATGGTTGATGTGGTGGTATCGCACCGGGCGATGGCGTTAACCATCTTCCACCTATTGGCGTCCTTTTAGTCGCCTTCTACGACAGGCAGGACTTACCGTGGGGTTATTCTAATCCGACCACCACACGGGGAGTTAGTTCGCCTGCTCAAGTTTTCTGAAATGTATTGAATTTATGATAGACTCGCGTTACATTCAACGTCTTTGTCTCACTCGCAGTGAGGAGATAGATATTCAGTATCGAGTTCAGTACCAGATACCATTCTGATACGTCTGTGTGGACTTTCCTCGATCGGAGAGCTGTATGAAAACCCTAATCTATATACAGAGTGATGGATTATACTGACGATATTTCAACAGGTTGTGGTTTGAACTCATCCATTTATCAATCATGAGTAATCAATATTATGTTTTTAGTGCCATCAAAGATGATAATGTAAACATCAAGATGTGGAATACCAGAGTAGTGATACGAGAACCATGAACCGATGAAAGAACTATACACTATACTATGATATGAAAGTGAAGTTATTGATAAGTTAACCAATAAAGTAGAGAATTAAGAACAGTTTTGAAGAAAGGGTGTTGGTGAGAAAATGGAGTGTAACAACTCCCCCCTTTCCGACTAGAAAATTTCGCAGAAATTTTCAATCATGTCTAAATGTGGTAATTACACTCATTTTTCTTTGTGCGATAACCTAAAGTGATTAAGACTAAACAAAATACTAAGTAATTAACAAAAAGTAAAACTAAAGAGAATGTCGGAGACCGACATACCCCCAAACCTCTGACAACTGAAGGCAACGTATATGATCCAGTATACTACACAAACTAGAATCATCAAATCCTACGACCACAAATCCGAATATCCATCGTTGAATTTCACAAAAATGGGTCGTGAAGAACTATGTATCATAGGGTACAAACTAATCCGTAAAAGAGACTATAAAAAAAATTAAAAAAAAAAGAAAAGTTAATAAACCAACTTCGATAATTAGTGACCTTGCTGTCCTACAACTACACCTGGTCGTTGGAGTCTGGCTTTAGGTCCTTCGAGTGCCAGACACCACAGTCTGCACCATCCGAGTTTTTCAATTTATATGTCCAGGGACTAAGGCGTTGCTGTACAATGAAAGGTCCAACGTATCGCGGAGCGAATTTAGAGGTAAAGTATGTAGCGGCATTTGAATTAACGTAATTTTTGCGCCATACTAGTTGTCCTACATCGTATTTTTCATCGCGTCGACGTAAATTATAGTTATCTCTACTCCTTTCAAAAGCTTTAGTTAATCGATCTCGTACGTCTTTGAATAATTTGGAAAACTCTAAGGACCGAGTGTCGGTAGAAAGATCGGTAACTTCCTGATCAGTGAAGCGCTCTTCATGGTCCTTACCATTGAGCATAATTTCTCTACCAAAATTTATAAGATATGGGGTTGCGCCAGTAGTTTCGCTCCTCCCTGTCCGTATGGCGCACGCCACTTTCTGTAAATATAAGTCCCAATTTCTATGATTATCTTTTACGTAGGAGGCGAGCATAGTCTTTAAGGTTCTATGCTGACGTTCGCAAGCATTAGCTTGAGGATGATAGTTAGCTACATGCTTCAATTGAACCCCGTAGGATTTCGCAAAAGATTTAAATTCATTACTGGTGAATTGTTTACCGTTGTCCGTGAGGAACGAACGAGGTACGCCGAATAGGAGAAGGACGTGTTCTTCTAACAGCTCACAAATTGTCTTAGAGTTAGCTAGACGCATGGGTTGAAAAATACAAAATTTCGAAAAGTAATCTTGAATACTAAGTATGTACATATTCCCATTTACTGTCTTTGGGAGCGGACCGACGATATCTATTGAAACTAGCTCCCATGGGCGCGTAACTTCTGGCCTACCACACAATAAACCTGCCGGAGCCTTTTGCTCAGGTTTATTGGCCAAACAAGCCTTACAAGATTTAACATAACGACTAACATCGAATTTGAGTTTTGGCCAGTAAAACTTCGTGCAAATTCTATGGTAAGTTTTATAAATACCGGCGTGTCCGGAAGTCGGACTGTCATGCTGACTTTTTATAATTTCCGCGCGTTGATCTTTCGGAACCACTTGTTTCCATTCATAAGCGGAACCAGTGAGCTTTGAGTAAGGACTAGAGACGTATTTAAATAATTTATCATTTTGGACACGCCATTGAGGATATCTTAATGGAAATTCAGTGACTAATTTCATTTGTTTGTTGTACCACTTGTCAGTAGAGTGTTGAATAGAATCATCCTCACGGTCGGACTTGGTGGAGTCTGAACTAATCAAATTGAGATCGGGGACCGCCCGAGATAACATATCCGGTACTATATTTTCTCGACCTTTACGATGAATAATTTGGAAGTCGAATTGTTGAAGACTCGGCTGGGGTAGATTTTGGAGCCAAGTAAGACTATGATGATCAGTATACACAGAAAAGGTATAGCCCTCCAAATATGCTCGAAGTTTTTCTATGGCCCATACGATGGCCAAACATTCACGCTCAACCGTACTATAATTTCGCTCTGTCCTAGTCAAGGACCTACTTATGTATGCTATGACGTGTTCACTGTCATCATACTTCTGCGACAGAACGGCGCCAATACCGTATGCAGAGGCGTCTGTTTGTAACTGAAATTGTTCGGAAAAATTCGGACAGCTTAGGATTGGAGCCGTTACTAGATGATCTTTAATTTTCGTAAATGAATTTTCACATTCGTCTGACCATTTCCATTTCCTGTGCTTGCGTAATAACTCGGTCATAGGAGCAATTACGGTCGAAAAATTAGGGATGAACCTCCTATACCATGAGGCTGTTCCTATCACTCGGCGTATTTCAGAGACATTTTTAGGTGTAGGTATTTCTAGAATTGCCCTAACTTTATCTGCATCTACGTGCAAGCCTTGACTGTCTACAACATATCCTAAGTATTTCAAATCAGGACGACAGAATTGACATTTTTCTCGGGATAACGTAAGTCCGGCGGCTACAAGTCTTTTGAAGATATTTTCTAAAATTTCTAGGTGTTTTTCATAGGTTCCGGTAACTATGATTACATCATCTAGATATACGAACGCGTACGGTTCAAGCTCCACCCCTAATATACTATCCATCAGTCTTTGGAAGGTCGCTGGAGAATTTGATAAGCCGAAAGGCATACGCTTGAAATGGTACAGGCCTCTACCAGGAATCGTAAAAGCCGTGTACTCACGAGAATTTTCTGATATGGGAACCTGAAAGAATGCTGTTTTGACATCTACTGAACTAATAAATTTGGCGTTTCGAAGTTTATCTAATATTGTGGAAATAAAAGGAATTGGATAGGCGTCTTTTTTAGTGACTTTATTCAATCTTCTATAGTCTACGCAAAATCTGTATGAACCCTTCTCTTTTTTTGGCACCATCACTACTGGAAAGGAGTAGGGTGATTTAGAAGGTTCTATAATATCATTCTCCAGCATGAATTTAACTTCCTTATCAATTAGTTCTTGGATTGCCGGTGAAATGCGGTATGGACGTAACTTGATTGGTTCAGGATCCGTCAGAATTATTTTGTGCTCAACTAACGTAGTTTTACCAAGCGAAGAACCCATGAGTGCAAAGTATTTTTCGGTAAGTTCATTGAGTCTGAGGGACTGCTCAGGGGACAGACAACTCTCGGCAGTAATCGAGTTAACAGATACCGACTCACTGTTATTGAATGACCAGCACCTATTTTTGAAATCGGGTACAATTCCCATTGCTATCCAGAAATCAATTCCGAGGATAAGAGAGCAAGGTAACTCCGGTACTACTAAAACAGACAATGTTCGAATTTGGTTTTCTAAACAAAATGGTAAACTAACAGTGCCTAGAACACTACAAGATTCGTCGTTTGCTACAGTACAAGTATCTACTTTCGAAGGTAATAGCTTCAGGCCACAACTGCTAATTATATCCCATCCCTGTCTACCTAAGACCGTACGGTTAGCACCTGAATCCAGGAGACCTTTCAGTTTAATTCCCAAAACGTCAACCAATAAATATGGGCGATTGTCCCCATGACAACTGACAAATATGTAAGACAAAATCGGACGAATCTTGTTCAATATTTCGTTACCAAATTCTGATATGTTGGTCATTACGTCACTTCCCGAATCTGCAGCATGACCGACTATTGATTCGGTTGGTCGTTTCCCGAACATTTTGGGCAATTTCTGACGGTTACGCCCTCTTCTCCGCACCGGAAACAATGTCTCCTCAGTGGTTGAGGACAAATTCGACGAAAGTGACCCGCCTCGCCACAGTTGAAACACGTCTGGTTATTATTATTTGACCTTGAAGGGGCTGAAGACGTATTAGGAGTTGAAATCATATTGGGTTGTCCAACATTGTTAGGATTACTTCTCGAATTTCTAGCCTGTCTACCATTTGGTGAGACCGAATTTATACGAACGGCCGCTCCACGATATTCTAAGCCGGGTTCTACGGAATTTCGAGGGTTCACAGGGGGTGCATGATATTCCTGAGCGCTAGCATGCGCTTCCTCCACCTCACGACCGGTAGAAATCAAAGAGTCGATAGAACCGATATATTTCCCAGCGAGCGCAAGTTGAATATGGGGCAGCATCTTACTTCTGATAAAATTGACACGCGTTAGTTCGCTAGGTTTTTGTGACAGCTTATCATATAAACCTTCCATATATGCGACGTATATGACTACTGACTCGTTACCTCCCTGAGTTCGATGTCTAATGATTTCCATAATCCTATCTTCATAGTTTCTTGGTAAAAATGTTGACCGCAAAGTTTCACAAAAATGGCGGTAACTATAAATTTTATTTCTGATAAACCTATACCAAACCGAAACATCACCAACCAGTAACTCCGGCATGAATGAAAGCATTCGCGATTCCGAGATGTTACGAGATAATCTCATCTCTTCAAGTTTTTCTAAAAAGTCAGTCACACTCGAGTGTCCATCGAACTTTAATTGCCATTTACTAACATCAACAAATTTAGAATCTGAATCACGTGGGCAATAGTTTGGTTCCGGAGTGAGACTTCCCAAAAACCCTGTATCATTAGCAAAGTTCACATTCTTATGATGAGTAGGTAGTGTTTGTGAAGAAGATGCTCGTATGCCACAATTGTTATTACTAGTACTTTGACGACTGTTAAGATTCAAGTTTCCAAGTCTTTGAGAAAGATTTGGGACTGTATTTTGTGTATTTTGTTTTACGCCGAGATCAACCAGATAATCGGAAGATGGAATATTTGGGAAAACTAACGGATTGTCTGTATCTAGTAAGGATGAGGTGCCAAAAATGTCATCATGTTGATTCTCGCCAGCAGTATCATTGTTTGCCTGTGGTGGGTTATTGTTTGAAGTAATCGAAGTGTTTTCATCAGTTCGATTCTTAGTATAAGTTTCCTCTAAATTGTTAACAAGATCTTTGCAGAAGTCCGTGAGACTTTCCTTTTCTTTCAACAAAATGTCGTTTGGGGCAGAAATTTTTTCTAACCTACTGTTTACGTGGAGTAATCTCGAATTTATTCGCCTATAGTCGTTATCGCAATTTTCGAAATTAAACTCTTCGATATTTCCTAATAGTTCCTCTAATTTTGCTGAACAAATAGTGAGCTCGCGAACAGGATCAAATTTGAAGCTACATGTTCGTAACTTACCTAACGCTTCGTTTCTGAGTGCATCCCTCAAAATTTCCCGTTTATTTTCTACCGTGCCATTACCCAGATCGTAACCTCTAATAATTAACTCCCAAGTCAGCTCATCACTGCGTAACCGATATATATCCATTTTTATAATATATGCACGAAAAATAAAATTAAATATAAGTTGCTTAATAACGAATTAATTCACCCCCTCCCGAAAAAAAAAGGACCTAAATCACCGCCCAAGGACAGATCGAGACGAGCAAGTAAAATCACTACCTAATCGCGATAAGGAACCACAGACTTATCGACTATGACTCTCGATACCAAAAAAAAAACAGCTGAACAATAACTAAAACTAATTACAAATGCCAATTATTCATGTAAGGATCACCCTATACAAAACCAATGAGGAGTCACCCTGTATTGCTATCTAATTGACGATAAGAAAATGAGATTGCCGTGAACACCTATCAAAAAGACAAAAAAAATAATTCAGCAGAAAAAAAAAATCCTTGCTAAAATAGCTATCTTACAGCCAGCAAGAATAAAACGGAATTCGTCACCGTCACAAAAACTTCGACACGTATTTTATTTCGATCTGAATTGGTTCAACGGGAATCCCCGTTTTTTTGTTCCTTTTTTTTTTTTCGACCCAAAACAATAAACAATATATGATCATCAAATGTCTATATGAGTCATCTGTACATGTGATGATTTCCATCCGTAAATATCCATATCAAACTGAAATGCAATTGGGGGTAACCAACCAACCAAACTAACATTAATTTAACACCATCACTATTCATTCATTTATTTCACGAATAACCTTTAAAAGGGCGCCAGTTGTTACGGGTGCTTTACGTTAAGATTTCAATTACGAAATTGAACTTCTATTTACTGTTTCTTGACCAGAGTATGCCCGCTGACTCAGTGGTGAGGTGTGAGTTCAACAAAAAAAAACGAATATAAAATAAATATATATATAATAATTGATATTTCAAAATAAAGCGCCACCCGTTTTAATTTTCACTCTGTGTTGTCAAGAAACACCAAAACGGGAAAAGTGGTCAGATCTCCAGACTAGTAAATAAAAAAATAAAATAAACGGAAATATATAAAGGTGATCAAAACAATAATTTTAATGATGATATAAGATACGATAGCTCATATATCGTAAGTATAGAAGTTGGTAGCTACAAAGTACGTCATGTAATGTAGTTTTTCATAAGTTGGTAGACAAATATTAAGTTACGTAATCCCCAAATATAGCTATAGTTGGTTCACATAAGTTAGTTTCCGAAATATCGTAGCTATTGTCAAAAGTTGAAGAAACTTGGTGTTCGTATCGTGGCTCGGTGGATGGCATCCCCCTTTGGACGATGAGGAAAAGATAATTGGAAAGATCTTACCGGATGCTTGATTTCATCACCAACAAAATAGCTGCATACTAATATTATTCGGCATTAGTGTATTTCCATACATACAGGGTGCTTCCTCATATGTCCCTCAGGACCAAGTCATTTCCAGACAATTAGAGGTTCAAGGCATTCAAACTCTCCTTAGAGAAGCCCCAATACAAGAACCCTGAAAAATTCGACATTTCAATAATCACCAAACGATGCGAAGAGAGATGGATATACTACTTCGAGTGAAAAGCTGAGACAGAGTGAGACAGGAATAATCGTGAAAAATATGTTATCTCTACTCTCTTACCTCATCAATTTGAGGGACTTTCTATACCAGGTTGTTCCTGGAGCTATATTTTTATGATGTTGGGAGATCCGGAATGGTAATAGCTCTCGGCAATTTGGCGAGATGACTGAAAGAAATGAAGTGTCGGTATGGCAAATGGACGCTCGTGAGCGATTAAACAACTTACGAGTTCCAGTGAAGATATCCACCTTAGGTGCTATTTACGTAATCGGTCCCAAACCCAGAGACACAAACAATATGTCGAAGTGAGAAACAAAACGATTTCCTCAGAAATCCTCGATTTTTCTACAAAACAATACAAAATCCAATGGGCACCTGATCAACGCAAAAATGTTATCGCTGAAAAATGGACCTCGACAGAGACTTCCCGAATTACCAACCTGAATCACCTGTAATAGCAGTTACTGTACTATCCAAAACTACTAGATAAGTTGGTAACACCACCGGATATCGGAATGGAACAAGCTAGGACAGAAGTAGCTATATACGGACCAACCTCCGACCCTCCTTATTTTACACACCTGACTGAAGAGTATAGATATCTAATTAGACAATTAGTTCGCCTGCTCAAGTTTTCTGAAATGTATTGAATTTATGATAGACTCGCGTTACATTCAACGTCTTTGTCTCACTCGCAGTGAGGAGATAGATATTCAGTATCGAGTTCAGTACCAGATACCATTCTGATACGTCTGTGTGGACTTTCCTCGATCGGAGAGCTGTATGAAAACCCTAATCTATATACAGAGTGATGGATTATACTGACGATATTTCAACAGGTTGTGGTTTGAACTCATCCATTTATCAATCATGAGTAATCAATATTATGTTTTTAGTGCCATCAAAGATGATAATGTAAACATCAAGATGTGGAATACCAGAGTAGTGATACGAGAACCATGAACCGATGAAAGAACTATACACTATACTATGATATGAAAGTGAAGTTATTGATAAGTTAACCAATAAAGTAGAGAATTAAGAAAAGTTTTGAAGAAAGGGTGTTGGTGTGGAAATGGAGTGTAACAATATGAAGAGCTCAAGAATAATCAATGATTGGCAACATATGGCTTTGATCATCGTGAATCAACTGGGAATTTTATGCCCTACAACACCCATATATGGCAATCTTCATCAGGACAAAATGGGAAATCTCTAGCAGTAGAATTGTATATACCGAGAGCATTCGACTGTGTTCGGCATCAAGGATTTCTCCATAACCTACCATCTAACGGCTCACCACCTCAGCAATTCCTCTCCTTGTTTAGTTTTTCTTTCAGCAAATTGCTCCATGTAGTGATTGACTTGACAAAATATTGTCTGATACCATAGCTATCAATTTCTGCGACCCACAAGAATGAAATTGGGTACCAACATTGTTCCAACTCTATTTGAATTATTTATTGGTGGTTACCACTCGCCCATTCACAGCTTTTCAGATGATGTTAGAATTTCCATTACATCCCAAGGAAGTAAAAATTCACGACGGAGTCAGGTCATCGCTGTCAATAAATATCTTGCTGGAATTACAGTTTGGGGAACAACCTAGTTGAATTCATCGCTATGATAACTCAAGCCTGCTTTAGGAAAGCGAGACTCAGTATGCCTGATATAACAATGTCTGGTTTCACCATTTTCATTAAGTCTACCATATTTTCGCTCGGTTTTTCCATCAGCAATAGTCTTCAATGGGAGAATCATGTCGGATCCTTCACAAAAGCTAGCCTCACAAGATATCGGATTTCTATTTCGTGCAAAAAACTACGTTACGATTCAACGGCTTTCCATGATCAACGAATCATGAATGCCGTCCTATTGAAAAAATGTTTCCACACACTCGAACATGCGCAGAAGCTTTGTGATTCCATCTAGAGACGAGCCATTCGCCTGATGGGTAATGCCAGACTCAGTAATTCTCTGACTCACTATTGGTAAGTCAACAACCTTCCACTATTCTTTCAATACTCCCACAGGAGATTTTCTCCAGAATCATCTGCTTCCATTACATCACTAGCAATATAAATATAATGTCAGTCGGACAAACTGGACCAAGTACATTCAGCATACCCTCTCATCTTCAACCTCAAAATATGTCGAACAGCTCTTCATCAAGCATCGCTAGTCTATGAAACGGCAAAGTTCAAGAAACCTGTGCCAAAGAAAGAATCCCCAACAACTCATTTTATGATACACTACACTGTTTTACCACTAACCAAACCGATTTTTCAACGCCTCGACACGTGTTTCGCTAACTATGTTAGCATCTTCAGGAGAAGATTAAAACTCAGTATTTTTACTACAGAATAGCCAGAGTGCTCGAAGTGGAATTAAATTTTATTATTGATGAAAGAAACACTTTTCAGTCAGATAGCGAAAGCGACAACTTCAACTGCATGACGAATGTCTCATTTCGATGTTGAAGGAGGAAGCAGATTCGTTGCCGATCCATCAATGACTAAGGAGAAAAAATCCAGAGAGATAAGAAAGACAAATATTTCATTTTCTCGATCAACCTACAGACAAAATTTCTTAAATATTCGAATGGAAATTGAATACGTGACTTTCCCAAATGAGACAGCGCCTAGGGCCTGTTTCAGTAAGGAATGAATTGTATTTCATTATTTCGAAGTATTTATCCTAACTATTCCACTGTCGCATACCTTTTTTTCTCAGGAGCGCTCTTCATTTTCTTAATAATGAGTATTGAAATCACTATATTTCGTTACATAAAATATATTCGCGGAAAAACGCGTGACTTGTTCTTGAATAATCCAATGCAACCATATAAGATTTGACATACGTGTCTATTATCTATTTTTGTAAGACATGTTTCTCATTGTCATTTCCATCAGAATATGAGATTGATTTCCTGGGCTGCATAGTAACATCAAATAACAGATAATATTATGTATATTATGAAGGTGACAGACAAGACTGACATTGGAAAGTAAGGTTATAGTTCTCCTGCTTTTCTTGCTTTTATTGTGGACTCTCAATGCTAAGCATTATGCTCTTGCCAGGATGACAAAAAAGTTTGGGTTTAAATAATGAGTATTTGAGTTTATTCAACGAGTGATTCTTATGAAACAGGTGAAATTATTGTCGAGAGTTGCCGATTTTTGAAGGAGTCGATATAAATTATTAAAAAAGAATTGGTGATTTCAAATATTGAATCATTGGATCAAATAGTATTTATACTCGGAATGCTCAATATGAAATAGGTACGTATGTTGCGCAAATTCGACTAGTGTTTACAACTCCATCGATATCTCATATTTGAATAGGAATTTTCATTTGGAAATCTGGAATAACGTGATGAATAATATAGTGTTTCCCGCTTTCTATGAGTAAACTGACATCCCAGTTATTATTGATGTTAGAAATATAGGATTTTTAGGCGTAGGTATTCATGAAAAGCAGGATTTTGATTCTTTCCTCAGATAAAGAAGATGTGAATTCAGATTTTTTGGGAATGCTGATTCTGAATCTGATAAAAATAAGTTTTTTGGAATAGGAATATCGAAGAACACTCTATCAAAACGCATAAATCTATAGAACGGCGAAGTTTCGAAATTCTTAGCCGATGGAAATATTCCCAAGAGCTCATAAGATTCACACATTCGAAAAGAAAAACAGCCTAGGTACGCGCAATGTTTCACGAACATTATCGGAATTTCTTCTCATACGCTCCAAGAGGAAATCAAGCCCTGATATCCGTCTTCCAAAAGAAGGCCTTCTTTGTACCACTAACCATCACACACCAATGGTGAATGAAACTGTTCACTATATCAAATACTTCATTGTTACGACATACGATCACCTCCAAAATCTCAAGAAATTCGCATCATTAATAACTGGATTATAAGGATGTATTCATGAAAAGTGGGACACACTGTTTAACGTCGAATAACTACAAAAGCAGAATGGGCAATCATACAATTATTGTTCTTCAATGAACCCAAAGAAATTATATCTTCGAAGTCGTTTGACGTACATATCATATCCGATGAATTCGTAATGAAAAAATCTCAATCCAAAGATGTTATGTGAATTGAATGCCTTCCAAATACTCACCCATTCATTCATCACCAAGTTAATTGCTGATGAAGGACACTAAATGGGTTTGAAAATGGAATGAAATGTCTGTGTGTTCGCGTACTTCCAGGATAACAGAATTATCGAATTAATTGTATACTTCACTAGTATACATATTATTGTGAATAAATACAATTTCCAATCATTGGAATTGCAGCCAGATACGCCTGTCAATCTTTTCAATCGCAAACACTCAACCATCGAGTGGAGGTAAACTCAATGGATGCATAATTTTCATGGACACAAATTCGGGAGTTTTAGAAACTCATGATGAGGATTATCGTTCGAATTGAGAACGGGACTGGCACACTGAAAGAGCATCCTTTACATGACCCCAAGGTCGTAGATTCTAATCCCAGTCAGGGAAAGGTATTTTTCTGATTTTCAATTTACGAATGGAGTATTGCAAAGTTTCGGAGCATCGACTGGGAATATTCCTGCACAATTTACTGTTGCGTTCCAAATAGGATTGCTGCTTTCAATGTGGCGTATGGAGATAGTAACAAAGCCTACACATAAAATATACGAAGATGTGATGATGTGACTAAGAGCATCAGATACGGAGTAGGACGGTGTATGTAGGTGGGTGTTTAAGAACTACCAGTTAAACGTAAGAGCGAGTCAATGCTACCTAGAGGAGCTCTATAGCGGACAGGCAGTACATCACTAGCTTACCAAACACATTGAAGAATAATTCTTGATAGGAGTCGATGGTTTCTCAAAGTAGTGGGTTCTAAAATGTGATTACCACATCAGAAATTGGTACATGATGCGGACATACAGGATAACTCACGGTCGATGGTATGTTAGACGTTTATGGAGAACGCAACGCAGGATTTTTCTGAAAATTTTGCATCTCACATTTTATCACCTGTTCTATCGATCTAAAATATTTTCGAAATTGCGACATTGCCGTTTCTATCAAAAAGTCCTAGCAACTTCATTTTGACGAATTTTTAGAATTGCCTTTTTATTACAATACTCTTCTGTTCATAAATCCCGATACTTATCTCTATCGGTTTTCGAGATAATAAAAATTTGTGTTGAATATGATCCAAAACATATCCCTAATTGAACTTATGTGAATCACGGCTCTCGAATCATGAAGAGTTGATATTTTAGTGTTGGTCTGGACAGGCTTGATGTATTCGATTTACACCAAGAAGTCGCCTCCATATCATACAGGGCGTGCTGAAATTATATCCGTTGTTCTCTATTGTTTTTCAGTTATAGAGCGAACATAGGTATCGTCAAATGGAACACCCTGTATATTATTCCATATATGCATTAAGCATTAAGTGGGCTTTCCAACGATATATTATCTTTGCAAATTTCTTTGAGCATCAGACTTGGATACACCAGTTGCTCCCTCTATTTGCTTGCAAGAAGATCAGGGCGCCGCTTCTACATAACCCAACACGTTTATTTGTTTTCTCTCTCTATCTTGTTTGGTATATGCCCTAGGACGGGGCTGGATAAATGATCCATATTCTACTAAATTTGATATGAGGCGGGAAAATATGTCCGGGAAAGGTTGTTTTTTTTCTGGATATCTAATAAAAACAAATAAAGAATCTCTTAGAAATTATCGTGAACATAGCGCTCAGAATAATATGTTACCTTTGTAAATTTAATCCCGGAGCTTCTTGCGGATTCTCATCAGATTTTATTGAAAAAAACCATCATATCATATCGGGAATTAGAAAAACCACAACAACAAGAATATTTTACTAATGATCAGGAACGCGTGAAGTTTTTGACATCTTGCTTTCTTTCCCAAACAAATTAGCCATAGCCTACCTATTATAATTAGACACAGAAAAACATTTTTTTAAATCTGAATTTCTGAGCTTGTTATCGAATTCCATGCTTAATAATTAATAAGTATATGGAATAATATACAGTGTGTTTTATTTTAAAAAACATATGTTTGCTCAATAGCTAAAAAACAAAAAGTGCTAGCAAAACATGAAAAAAACTACGCCACTGGATTCTTCGAGAAAAACTCTATAACACAGTATAAAATCGCTTCGAGTTAAATTCGCAGAGTATGTTTTTAGAGTTAAAATACTCTTGCAAACTCACTCTGATACTGCAATCAACTCTATAACTACACTTCTCGCAGATTATCTCTATTGAAGATAATTCTAGATTGAATTTTCACTAATGTCGTATTGAATTCACTCTATATTCCTAAAATTTTAATAAAATAGCAATTCAGATAACTCAATTCACTAACAATTGAGATTGAATTCATACTAGTGTTAACTGACACTAGTGAACTTGAATGTTCCACTCGTGTCGATTAAATTGACACTCTATCATTGTTCAATTCAATCTATATACGATGAAATATCAATCTATACAGGTTCAGATCGTTCAGTCTACTGGATAGTGGAATAAGTAATACTGATATAGTGTCAATGATATAATGATCATGATATTAGCTTCAAGTAGCTTTTTTACTTTACCCACGTAGTGAGAGATTTTTCTCAATATTGAGTTATTAACGTATTTCCGTATATACCTATTTCAGTTATTTTCTGTTTTTTCCGTTTCGAATTATTATTTCGAACGATTCATGAAACAGATTGGTTAACTAAGTAGTCTAGTGGGACGCGAGTCATTTTTCAAATATCAAACTATTAAAATATTATAAAGTCACACTACTTCTCATCCGTCAATTCGCGCCACTGCATGCAGGTGGCGCTGCAGAGACTATGCCGAGATTTCGCCGCTGAACGTCTGTCGGAGTCCAATAACTACTGTGACATGTGAAATAATGGTTAATCTAACTTGGATGGAATCTCAATAGGAAGTAGTAACTAGTTTACTCAACTAGTGTTTTATATCAATCTAAAATGATGAATAAATGATAACTCCTTATTACCACCTAAATATATGGTAGTGTCAATTTGAAGAATGCAGGAGTCATTTGACATACAGGTAGTGTAATTAATACAATCAATTTCCGGTGGATCCGACCAGATCCGACACTGTTCATAGTGTGAAATCTACTCTGTACTATTATATTCCCAACTCTCAACCTTTGTGACTATGTAATATTCAGTTATTGAATTTCACTCTGAAGTGATGATATTGACACTAGCTTGGGGTCTTTCAACTCTATTTTTGTGTTCATTCAATATATTTAGAGAAATAAATAGAGTAAGTTTCAATGTGCTTCCATTGAACATTTACACTAATTGAATTGAAAAAATCACACTATAATATAATAAACTATAGAGTTGAATCATTACTCTAGAGCTTAGTGGTCCTCCTGGGAACAGGTATAGTGTTAAATTTCACTCTATTTTTTTTACTGTGAAGAATAAGTATCAACTTCTTCGATAGGTTCAAATAAAACTGAGACATGGGGGGTGCCTGAAAAGAGATATTTTTCAATTCCACCCTGTACCTCGACAACCGAAAGAGTTATCACAATTCTGCTCGCGCCATTATTCATTTCATGAAAAATAGAAGCACACTATCGCGAAAACCTACTAATAAGGGAGAAACCCCGCAAAATTGCCCAAATTGGGATACCCTGTACAAAATTCACTTGGCCAGTTGACTTCGCCCGTTACTTTGTTGTATCCGTCGAACAATAATAATTTATAAATACAAAAAGCTCAACAATGTTTAAAAAATGAAAAACAATGGTAGATTTCGGGAGAAAAACAACTACTTTCCTAGCTAATGCCACGCAGAACATTGAATTACATCTTTCCGAAATCTATGCATCGACAAATGATAATTATGGTCAGCGACGAAATTCACGAAATGAACACGTATCTTGATGAGTGGAAAATGGCGGATTCAGGTTCAGATTTTCCAAGCTATATCGATCTCGTCGTCCATCTATATTTTTAACACGTTACCTGGTGTTGAAACGGTCCTTTCATCACCAGCTATGTGATATTTCACTACACAACTGGTTACGTGAAGTAAGGAGACATGTCGAGATTAGAAAAAATGAGTTTTCTCACAGAAACGTTATTACTACTATTCCACATTAGAGGAATTCTGCTGATGAGATTTCATCTCGAAAAAATATCATAACTTGAATAATAATACGACATCGCTTTGAAAATCGATTCTGTGTCACTGTTGATTCTGGACCACCATACCTCTCCTGCTCTGCTGAAAGAATGTCTTGTCAAACCTTCATTTGTATCTCAAGTTTGTTCCAATTCAATTATATACCGTCCTGATAACATAGTCTTGAATGAGAGATTTCCAACTCGATCACTGGTTTATTTCAATCGTCCTCTAATAACCCCTTTCAGACTTCGGCATGGGCAAGCTCTTCATCCATTCCGGAGTGATGTTTGATCTTGGTTAGAGAGATAGCTATACGTCGTGAGTATTCAATTATCTTGTTAATTGATTTGGTAGCGCAAGGTTTGGGAAGTTTTCCAATCATCTTGACAACGGTTCTGCGATATTTGATTGGTTTATCAGTAGTTGTGGATCTCCTCACAATCATCAAAGGTAAAATTTTAAGAAACAGCATACACGTAACTGATCAGTCAAATGGGGAAATTTGTATTTTGTCTATAAGTCTGTTCGTTCAGAAGGCGGAGAAAAGGAATGGGCCATTCATGAGCGTATCATCAATGTCTGCTGTGGTTAGACCTAAAATGGATGGAAAACCCTTCGTCATCCAGAGCAAAGGAGTTGATGATTGTCTTGTCTCGTTTCTAGTTGCATTCGAAATGTCGCTGGAATAAGATTGCTGTCAACATGGAAACTGTTCTTAGTGGTTCTGATGTTGTGAAACATTCGAAATATGCTATCCAAGTTTCAATGAATGTATCGTCCACTGGTGGAACAGAATCATGGTATACAACCATTTTGAAAAACTCAATATAGTGATAAATCAAGATATTTAACGTATCTGACAAAATTCAATTTTCTTCAGCATTACTCCTGTCGATATGAGTAAATCAGATGGAACATCGAAAATGAAATTAAAATCTTCAAAGTGTGAAATGTCACTTATCGAACTCAAAAAATGTTACGCAATTCGAAAATGCAATGAGATACAGGGTGTTCGATTCGAAAAGAGAAAGGTTGATGAAACGTGACGTACAAGGATAAAAAGGGGGTGTACCATCATGATTATGTTACACCCGGTATAATCGTTTCCGAAAATATAAAGTACTTGAAAACATGGACCTATTGTTGATACTAATATGTTTTAATATGACAAGTATGAGTGAATCAAAGGTACATAAAATATTGAAAGAAAATGAACGAACAGAAATGTTGGCTGCTCCGAAAAAACAAATAGGTCCTTGCAAGCTTGATGAAAATCTGCATTCTTTGAATGAAGATTATGGCCGCAATTCATCGGGATCCTAGTCAAAATCACATCATCAAATGGACACTGTGATGAATATTGAAGAAAATCGAGTACCGTTATGAAACGAAATCGTAAAAGTATTTTCACGTATGAGGAGAAAATTATTGTTGAGCACTGTGTGTATTTACACAAGAAGAAATCTGAAAAAAGGAGGTGAGAAGATATAATTTAATAAATAATAAATAATGCAATCGAGATCAATAGAAAGATCAAATCAGAATTCAGAGAGACCAATTCTCAGATATCTTATGAACATGAAAAATAATTGAACATATGGAGGAATACATTGAGAATTCGAATGAATAAGAATTAATTATGTTTCGGTATATTCAACAGAAAACCAACTACTTTCCTGGCTATATGCCACGACGAACATTGAATTTCAAGGAATGAACAAACTCAATAAGAATTTGAAAATGAAATTCTCCTGTAGTTGAGAATTTGCATTTACCTCCATCATATAAATATATACAAGGTGTCCCTGGAAGGTCTGTACAGAATATCAGCACATATTTCTGAGGTCATAATAAGCCGATTTGAAGCAACTCTCCTCAGTCCAAAATGTTATTCTCCTAACATACAATCACCATCAAACATTCCGGAAAATTGCATCATCAATACCTGGGATTTTAGGGTGTAGTCATGCGAAGGGAAATTCTGAAATATATTTTTTTTATCTTTTCGCATCTTGGAAATATAAATTGAAGTTCTCGGGAATGTCAAATGTCAATTCGATAGAGAAAGTTATCTACAATGAGCTCTTATATCATCTTTTCAAATGATGGCCTTCTTTGTATCCCCCCAACATCGCACGCCAATGGTGATTGAAACTGTTCACTTTGCTAAATCATTTATTGTTCTACATATCACCGAATTTCCAAGAGAATGTCTTCATTTCTAACTGAGATTCCAGGATGTATTCATGCAAAGTGGGACACACTGTATATCGTAGGTGCTCGCCTTCTGTTGAATTAGTGTGGGGTCGTCTGTGGGTTCAGATTGTGTTCAGAGAAATGAGATCGCAATATGTTGAAAAATGATAGGAACCAACAATTAGAGATATTTAAATATTCCTTGATTTTCATAGGCAGAGCTTTCATTTCAATATTCGACACCCTCAAAACTGCAAGAACTATCTTGAAATTTTTTTGTATTTCTTGGAGCACATGAAAGGAAACATCTTGCCTACCTAGGAAGGATAGGAGGAGGAGGAGGTGAGTATTGGAATTTTGGAGATTTTGAATTCTCGGAAATTCTCCTTCATGCTGAAGATTCCAGAAATATGCAGTTTTATGAACAAACGAGTTTATATGAAGTGTTGTTCCACATATATCTTGCAAGATTCAGCTAACATACTTGACTTATTCCTCACTAATAATTCAGCACCCTACACCATAGATGTACGAGCTCCACTTGGCAATTCTGACCACACACTCATCTTCACAACCTCCCCATTTTTCATTCCATCAACTACTCCAGCACCCCCACGTCTTATATGGCATTACAATTCAGGAGATTGGGACGGTCTACGCATGTTTTTCTCCGAGTTTCCTTGGCATAGAGTATGCTTTGACTCTGAGGCCCTTCACAGTATGCTGCGGAAATATCCGAGATCATCATGCTCAAAATCGACAAATACATACCTCATTCTTCGAAAAGATCATCACCATCGAAACTCTGGTTCAACAAAAACTGTTCTAGAATTTTTGCCTCAAAACAAACAGCATACCATAGCTGGCGCAAAAACCCTATAAGCTCGCGACTAGAGCAGAATAGTACGTTGATGCCAGAAATAACTGCAGCCAAACAATAGATGCTTCGAAAGAAACATACAATGCCAAGATGAGATCCAAAACTCATAGATTGTCCCAATGGCTCCCGTTCGTTTTGGTCCCTTGCTAAAGCGGTCGAAAGAAATTTCACTGATAGTTCATTTCCACCACTGTCCAAATCCGACGACACATTAGCAACAACATCGCAGGAGAAAGCAAATATCTTTGCAGAGATTTTCGCAGCAAACTCCACTTCAGATTCCCAAGGAAAAGTGCCGTCAGACATTCCACCCGTTGAGAGTCGAATGCCCGGAATCATCATCCGTCAACGCACTATCAGACGAATTTTGCTTGGCCTCAAAACGAATAAGGCTAACGGTCCTGATGGAATTCCACCCATCATCCTCAAAAAATGTGCACTTGAATTAACACCGATTCTCTGCAAGTTGTTAACCGTCTCGTACAGGTCGGGTATTTTCCATCATGCTGGAGGACAGCTGAAGTTCAACCAATCCCCAAAAAAGGAAACAAGAACCTGCCCAATAACTACAGGCCCATTGCCCTGTTATCAGTAATCTCCAAAGTGATGGAGAAAGCCATCAATATTGAGCTTATCAAATATCTGGAGAGCTCGGGAATCATCAATGAAAGACAATACGGCTTTCGCCACCGAAGATCTACTGGAGATCTACTTGCCTACGTCACCCATGTATGACAAACTCCATGAGAGAAACACGGGGAATCTCTAGCTGTCATGTTGGACATATCGAAAGCATTTGACCGTGTTTGGCACGAAGGACTCCTCCACAAACTACCATCATACGGCCTACCACATCAGCTATGCCATCTCTTATCGAGTTTTCTTTCAGGCAGATCGCTTCATGTGGTGGTGGACGGTGTATCGTCTGATACAATTGGCATCAATTCCGGCGTACCACAAGGATCAATTTTGGCACCGACATTATTCCTTCTTCATATCCATGATTTGTTGGGAGTAACAACTTGCTTCATCCACAGCTTTGCAGATGATAGTACCCTACATACTGCGTTCTCTTCCAGAATTCCCATTTCATCTCAGGAAACTGAGAACTCACGGTGCAGGCAGGTCGATGCTGTCAATGAAGACCTTGCTGAAATCACAGCCTGAGGTACCAACAAAACTCAAGCCTGTATTCTCTCTAGAAAGGCAGAACTCAGTATGTCCGACATTGTAATGTTTGGCACCACTATCCCCACCAAGCCCACCATTTCTATGCTCGGTATTTCCATCAGCAACACCCTTTCATGGGATAATCATGTCAGATCTATCGCAAAAGCTGCTTCACAAAAACTCAGATTCTTGTTCCGTGCGAAAAGCTACTTTACACCTCAACAGTTCCTCATGATCTACAAATCGCAGATACGGCCTGTTCTAGAATACTGTTCCCACATATGGGGTTCAGCACCAAAACATACGCTGATGCTATTAGATTTCATCCAGAGTAGAGCCATCCGCCTGGTGGGTGACGCCACACTCACTCACTCTTTGACTTCAATGGAACATCGTAGAAAGGTCGGCGACCTTTCACTTCTCTATCGATACTTCCACGGGAAATGTTCTCCGGAAATCTCTGCTATCATCCTCTCACTAGCAATACCAGTGAGACGAACTAGACAAGCCCAGTCAGCACATCCTTTCGTTGTCAACCTCGAAAGATGTCGAACAGCACTTTATCACAACTCCTTCATCCATAGAACGGCTAGGCTCTGGATATCATTGCCTGAGGAAGTATTCCCAACAACATATAATCTCCAGAAAATAAAAAAAATCCAATACCTACCTCCAATCCCTTCCCTCTCTAGGAACGCACGATGTTCTTTGAACATTATAGGGATTCCCTTTCGTGCGCTCCAAGCCAAAAAATCAGGGCAATGAGGCAAACGACAATAGTTATTTTATTCCAAACGGCACTCACCAAGCATCTCCCATCATCCTCAAAGAAAATCGAAGATCATAATCTTTCTAGAAGATGATAGATGTCTCGAAAAATGTATAGCAGAGAAGTGTGTGTATGACATACATACTGATTTTATGTGCTGATGTGTTTTTTCGTAATGATTATACTAGCAGTTTCATATGTTCGTTTTGTTGTACCGCCCCTGACATGTATCATATCAACTATATGTATCAATAAGAATGATGAATTCATTCATCGATATCATTATTATTATTGAAATCATTACTTTCTCTGCTTAGAGAGAAATAGTTTGTTGCTATGAAACCTTCCAAGAAATTTTAATGAAATTGATAATCAAAATTTACATTGGGTGAATAAAAAATGATAGGGTTCTCAATACAAAATTGGATTTCTAACATTCGGAGTGAAAATTATGTTGCATTGTGTCTTCACCCAATGTCAGTGTCGATTTCGATTATCAATATCATTTGAACTACTTGGAACGTACTTTACCTGCCTAGGCACAAAAAGTACACCTTTTTTGCCTGTTTAGTGTCAGAGGAAAGCTTATTGCTCTGCCGCTTGGGGAAAACAGTTACTTGTTTCACTAAGCAGCATACTAGTAGATTGACTGGGAATTCAGCAGATGCAGTCCATTTACATCTGCTGCTATGTGAAACATATATTTTTCCAATCTATGGTAGAAGTCCATACAAAAAACACTCTGAGTAATCTCCAAAAATTCATCAGTACATCATCAGGAACATCTGACCGTATTTCGGACTATCAATAGTCCAACATCAGCACCATCATGAAAGCAATTGGTGGAAGTGAAAGAAGGACAACCGCAATCTTACAATTTGGTAGTTATTGAAACTCATGGAATTCGTTTCTGTAAAATTAGAATTCCTTGTTTCCTTTGAAAACGTCGAATTCCCCTCATTGCGCGAGTTTTATTTCAGGACCGCTTTTTTCTCTTTCCACCCTTCTGCTACAGATATTCCGAAAATAATTGGCGACAACTTTGAGACCGTCGAATCGAAGCGAATACGAAGCCATTTTAGTTTGCGTAGTGAATATGATGGAATCAAGAAGCGGAATGATCCCGATTGATCTGCTCATGTTGAAGAAAATATATTCACATGGTTACAAAGTGTTTCGCCTGAATCGCACATTGGACGTATTTGCAGTTCCAAAAATGACACTCATATAAAAATTTATAAACAGGGTTTATCAATTGGTACTTGTTAAATGATAATATTCTCAAGATGAGGGCACTTCTGGTATCAATCAAATCCCTAAACAAAGAACAAAAATCTGTTCAACATTCAATCGACTATTCTAAAATACAATTGAATCGGTGAGAATAAGAACAGTACAAGTCCAAAATTTGACATTTCGAACTGGAATAGCCATTTTGTTTTCCTCCGATTGGCAGCAAATATTAATTTTGCTGACACATATCAATCAGCAAAGTGGTTACTTTGCAGATTGATATGTATCAGCAAAATTAAAAATTCATAAATCGTTTATAATTTCCTTCATATTTCATCCGAGACTTCTCCGGCAACAAATTCAACTCTATATTTTTTGCCAACTCCCTTATTAATGGAGGTGTAAGTATACTTGCAGGTCGCTATCACTGTCCATTATATAATAATTTGAAAATATCGATATTTTTAGGTACTATCATCTGCAAAGCTGTCTCCTGGACATGAAGTTGCTTCCAACAAATCGTTGATGTGGAGTAGAAATAGTATCGGTGCGAGAATTGATCCTTGCGGAACACCAGTATTTATGATAAGAGAGTAAGAAACCTGTTTGAGAGAAAGCTAGCTAGCAGAGAACATAGCTGGGGAGGCAATCTATAAGATGTGAGCTTGGCAAGTCCGTGGTGCCAGATTCGATCGAATGCCTTGGAGATATCAAATGCCACGGCTAGAGTTTCACCATATTCTTCAATAGATTGCTGCCATATATGTGAGACGTGAGCGAGCAGGTCACCAGTTGATCTCTGTAAGCTTGGCAAATCCGTGGTGCCAGATCCGATCGAATGCCTTGGAGATATCAAATGCCACGGCTAAGGTTTCACCATATTCTTCAATAGATTGCTGCCATATATGTGAGACGTAAGCGAGCAGGTCACCAGTTGATCTCTGTAAGCTTGGCAAGTCCGTGATGCCAGATTCGATCGAATGCCTTGGAGATATCAAATGCCACGGCTAAGGTTTCACCATATTCTTCAATAGATTGCTGCCATATATGTGAGACGTGAGCGAGCAGGTCACCAGTTGATCTCTGATGACGGAAGCCATATTGCCTATCGTTGATAATACCTGAATGTTCTGAAATGCAACTGAAAAAGGTTCAGACTCTGCGGGAGAAGATGAAGCAATACTTTCAGAATTATTCACGAACATAGTAGGAATTTGTATCTGTTAGTTGAACCATCATTGATATTCGCATTTTTGTGGGCACAACATATTCGAAAAATTTCATTTTTGATGGCTAGATACATCAAGAAAATGATGCTGACAACGGACACTTTTTCCATATTCCAAATGGAATCGATGATAACAACAATAGTACATATGATTTGCGCTGCCAAAGTTTCATAATACCATCTGGTAAACCTGATTCAACTGACGAAAACTTCAGAGCGGCACACTCATCGAACGTTATTTTGAGGATTTCTGAAGATCTTGACTGTTATTCAATTAGGTCATATAGAAAAGTGAGTTTCACTCACCCCAGAATTCACATCTGTAAGAATAGATTTCAATTATTCTCGGACATAGACCTCAATTATTTTTATCGCTTGGAGCGCACGAATGGGAATCCCTATAATGTTCAAGGAACATCGTGCGTTCCTAGGGAGGATAGGGATAGGAGGTAGGTATTGGAATTTTTCTTTGAACTTCTGGAGATTATATGTTGTTGGGAATACTTCGGCAATGAATTCCAGAGCCTAGCCGTTCTATGGATGAAGGATTCTTGATAAAGTGCTGTTCGACATCTTCCGAGGTTGACAACGAAAGTATGTGCTGACTGGGCTTGTCTAGTTCGTCTGACTGGTATTGCTAGTGAAGGATTGATAGCAGAGATTTCCGAAGCACATTTCCTGTGGAAGTATCGATAAAAAATTGTTCTACGGTGTTCCAATGATGTCAAAGAGTGAATGAGTGTATAGCGTCACCCACCAGATTTGATTAATGAAAAAAATTATAACTTTTCACTCACTGACGAGCACGAGAGATAGAAACGGTGGCTTGAATGAGGTATTGGATTTTATCTTCGTTAGAAATGGAATCATCAGTATGAATTGAGCCAAAGAGAGGAGCCATTTTTTCATTTCGACACAAAATTCGATGAGTTCTGTCTTGGGTAATTCAATATTTTGTTTAATTTGACTCGTACTGGTAATAAAGAGAGAATAAAGTTCAGAAAGAGTATTTTTCACTGAGAGTCGTTCAACGTTTACCTTGAGATTGTATTTACCCAATAGTTTATCTGACCTCACTACTTCTGCATCCACGTTGTCTTCCGGGGTGTCTTCATCTAACATCTTTTTCAGCAGCTGTCGATCTAGATCTTGAATAACTCCTTGTACGTCGCCCATATTGAAATCAGCTTTCTCCATCAGTCCAACCGTTTTCTGATAAATTCATGTAAACGAAGATCGGTGGACATCTGAAGCCCTCATTAGTTTTTCCATGGTCCTGTGACGGTCACCAAATGTTATAATCTCGTACTGTAGCACCTACCCGGTGACGAATACGTATCCAATAGGATTCCAATGGAATTTATTACTATATGAAATGTCCTTATAATTCGGAGAATGAGAAAGTAGAGTTGAAATTATCTGACTCTACTATCAAAACAATGACAAGTCCTTCAAAATCCTCGGAAACATTACACACTGAGTATACACATGGAATAGACTATTGAATCTCTGAAATCTTGATGATTCTCAGTAATGTGATTGCTGTTTTCAAACCATTTGGTATATTCGTTTCATGTCCGCGCACAAATCATACGGAGACAGATAAGCATTCAATAAATTATGCAAAATATCTTGTTGAAGTTTCGGTCCGCCAAATTGACACTCAGAGAGTTTTTCCAATAGATATTTTTGAAATTGACTTTCAGGTTCTAGAACACGGTGATTCTCCAAATAATGAGAATGGAGGGGAATATCTTTCCCGTTCAACAATTCCATATTATGTTTTGGAACAAGATATTCTTTCATAAAGTCGCGATATTGATAATATATATTGGAAAATCTCAAAAGTCTTCGTTCTAGAGAATGAGAACGAGCAAGAGGATAATCACGCATTCTAGGAAAAATAGGATTATTTTCCCGAGAAGGAAGTGAAACCGTACAGCGCCCGAGTTCATCCCAAGAACAGGTTTTCTTGAACGTCTTTCCACGCAAAATTTCGTCAGGAGCGGTAGAAATAACGTTGGGAACACTTTCAACTTCCCAGAACTTTTTAATTATCTTTCGAGGAAACCCTCAGTTTGCGTTCAAGGGAGAGAAGATACAGTAGCTATACTGGAAACTTTGACAGTCCCTATCGAAATGAATATGAGAATCGTGTGGATAGCGAGGGGATCATCTGTATTGCCCGATATTGATCCACTTAAAATTATTTCAGGAAATATATCAGCTCCTAATAGTGAATCAATATATCCTGGCAAATAGAATTCAGGGTCTGCGAGCTGTGCATTCTGGATATTTTGCCAGTTATCTATCAGTTACTTGAAAGCAGGTAAGTTTAAACAAATTTTATTCAAAATTATCGCGTCTGTATATAACATTGGGCTTTCTTGACCAAGTGGTTTCGAAGAAAGTGAAACCAACCCATTATCAATATGAGAATGCAATGGAACATGAAGATTTGCTGAAACCTAACTGAGTAACGGCTTTCTGAGAAATGAAAGGAGTCGTACTTCCTGAATTCAACAAACATCTGAATGAGTAATTTCTCCGGGTGTCAATAACATCAACTAAAGCGGTCTACAAAAGTACCTACACTACTATCACCAGAAATGACATCAATGGCAGCGAAAGTGAACGTGTTATTGGGAGACTCAGAATAACTGTAAGACGAAGAGTCGAACACCCTGAATTTTTTTCCGGCACGGTCGAGGAAGTATTATAGGAGAAAGAGTTGCACTTTCTGCAAGAATGAGTTGAGCGGCACGACCTCAAGTCATGAGAAATACTTAAGCAATTATAGCATGAATGCTGTGTCTTACAAGAACTATAGTGATCACTAGGTGATTTTCAAGCAAATATACTGCAAGTATAAGGAGTGCGAGTTCTTGCAAAGGGCACAAGAAGAATCAGGCGAGCGAGCGAAGTCCTATCGACGGATAAACTGGTACGCGGGGAAACGAAATATTTTTGTGGAATCTGCTTCAAGGGCAGACCCAGCGAAATAGTCGAATTGTTGACGGTATCGAATAAAATGCACCGATTACTCGATGTCAGTTCGAATTAGAGGTAACCGAAGCGGAATGTAGTAAGGATGCAATCCTATTTGTTCGTGGAAAGGACCTGAAGGTTTCAAGGCTGATATATTTTCAAAAAAATGTATCAACAAGAGTAGAGGGGCTATAGGGATTCTGGCTCAAGCCAATCAGAGACCAGCATTTGGTTGGAGGCCACGCCCACTAAAAACCGGCGCGAAATTCAAATTACTCATACGTCGTCACGTCGCCATCGTGAATAAATAAATTAAAAAAAGCTGTCACCGCCGGGGGAAATTGAACCAGGGACCTTTGCATTATGAGGCAGCGTATATACGCACTGTGGTATTCCGACCTCCGTGCTATTTCAATTATTTTAATGCTATTCAAACGGGATATCCATAGCTGGCGCGCGCTTATCTTTGCAACGGATCCATCGAGGTAGAGTGAAGCGAGAGATGCATTCCAGAGATAAGAAACTTCGCGTGGAAAATAATATCCATCGGTGGCGCGCGCTTATCTTTGCAACGGATCTATCGAGGTACAGTGAAGCGAGAGATGCATTCCAGAGATAAGAAACTTCGAGTCGAAAATAATATCCATCGCTGGCGCGCGCTTATCTTTGCAACGGATCTATCGAGGTAGAGTAAGGCTCGAGCGCTCGGCGCTGCAACGTTGTCGGACGTATGTGTTTGGATGTTAATATTGTTACATTATTGTGTGTGGCAACGCTGTCTCGCTTCATGGCGTTCGAAGATCCAGCAAAGCGAGAGATCCCGTAGAATGATAAGCGCGCGCTCGTATTGGAAACGAATACTTGGATTATTTATTTATTTTAAAGTGGGTGACGTCATGCCGTTACCTTCATAGCGTTCGAAGTTCCAGCAAACCGAGAGATCCCTTAGAATGATAAGCGCGCGCTCGTATACCCATTCCTCAAACTGCGACTTTAATGACAATAACAAGATTGAATTTTCATATACAGGGCGTTTGAGTTGATTGATAATTGAAAAAAATATATATACAGGGCAGCCCATGGGGGTAAAAGAATACGAAAACGAAGATAAATAATCTATTTATTTAAGTAATCCTTTTCTACAAAAATGACATGCCTCTTGAGAAGATGGCGGTCCATCCCAGTGTGTGGTCCAATCGGGACGATTATAATGAACGAAGCATGGCAGTTTGATTTGTAGGTTAAAGTTGCTGCGATATTCTTGAGGAAGTTTGTGCCACACCCTTAATAGCCCATAAGGATCTGCATATTCAATGAGACATTCTACTGGAATGTACTGCAATTCTTGTTCAGTGAATTTCGTCAAAGTCAAAGCGGGAGATTTTATAAACTCCAATAGCACAGCTATTTCAGACTTCATGATTTTTCGAGCAGAGCTAAAATATTTCAGATGCTACTAGTCTCGCGTCAAGTTGTAGACTGATGAAATGAAAAAAACTAGTCACATTTTTCACAACATTTTATTCAAATCAGACATAACCTCATTTTTACAATAATATAGATATTCTCTGAGAGCGTTACTAGACATGCTATCACAAACATCACAAAATCCAGATATAAGCTCTTCCGCACCCAAATCAGTCAGGCTATTTCTAATCCAATCGGCTATAGTATTCAAAATGTTCTGATAATACATGGAAAAGTCCAATTTGTTTATTAGCGCAACTCGATGTGAAACAACACACGTTTCAGCACTCAAAATGTCTGCAACATCCTCTTCCACCAATTCGAATGTAATGTGGTATTTGGTGAGTGACAACATTTTGACACCATCGCAAACGAATTTGGTTATGGTGATATAGTCTCCGCAGGTGGTAACGGCAGGATCATATTCATCAATGAAACAGGGCAGGGGTGCTTCAAAAAAGTCTTGTTGTACCTTATACAGCGAATCGATGAAGGTGGCCCATTCATATGTGGAGAACGAAATTTTCGCTGGATGGAAGGGTTTCTTCAGGATGATGCTCGGACTAAACTGTCTAGCTGGACTAAGTCCGCACTGAATCATGTAGGTGGACAACTGGAACGATGAAGTCAGCAGGAGGTACGATTCGGCTTTCGCTGCTTGCTCAATCATGTCCAAATATGTATCAACGTCACCATAATAACCCATCATTGCCAATGAACTAGTACTACCGTTTTCGGAAAGCACTTCACTAGATGAATAACCAGAGTCTTCACTCATTGTTCTCGAACTGATGTGTTGAAAGTTTCAGTCCTCATTATTTATACCACCACTGCCAACACGTCACAACACCCGATAATGGTTGTTATTTGTCAGCGATCGACGTGAAAGGCCCCTCACATCCATTGAATTTGTGCTAGTTTTCTATATGATTACATTATAACTTGTTGGTGGAATCAATCCAGCTGTTGTGTGTATCATCGAATCCTAGCCATTTGACAAACACCTTTTTACCCCTCTTCCTTAAAACTTTTTCCACTAGATAGATGTCAGGATTTATAGTTTTTTGCAATTCTTCAGGATAAAAAGCACCTTTGATCGGAGTACCGTGCAAATCTTCCAAGATGTATGTAGTAGGTTTCGTAATACGAACTTTTACGATTTTAAATAGTTCAGTAGTCCAATTTGGTGTATAATTCTTTTCAAAAACATGTTTGGCTTTGCTTATTCTCACAATGTCACCAACGTCGAATTTTCTGGTTCCAGCAATTTTGATGTGATTGTACGTGGATTTTAAAATATCATGTTCGTTGGCTTTGGTGACGTCACTGGGCTTGCATCTTATTGTCTTATGTTTCGTGTTATTATAATTTCTCGTGATTTCAGGCAGGACATCTATCCAACGGTATGAGCCATTCAAACTAAAGAATTTGTACAGTTTTTCCTTCAATGTTCGTATAACACGTTC
The DNA here is from genome assembly GCA_918026855.4 of Phaedon cochleariae. Taxonomy (NCBI): domain Eukaryota; kingdom Metazoa; phylum Arthropoda; class Insecta; order Coleoptera; family Chrysomelidae; genus Phaedon; species Phaedon cochleariae. Next base: position 7,662,965 of record OU896721.1, on the reverse strand, counting down.
AGCAATGGCTGCCTTCATTATGGTATACGTATGATAATGGTTGATGGAGAACTTTTTCATCAGACTTTGAAACTTTTCGTTGTAGAATTCAGTACCTTGATCGGTTTGCAAATTCTTGGGAATTCTGGTGTTGCCAGCATGTGATAGGATATCTGCAAATGCTCGAGCGATTTCAGCACCAGTTTTTGATTTTAGTGGTCTAGTCCATAGGTACTTGGAAAAACAATCAATCACGACCATTATCAGCTTGTGATCCTTATTTACAGAGGCATAAGGTCGCATTTCGGCTAGATCCATTTGCCATAAGTCATCCAAACCTTTGATGATAATGCGACGCCTTGGAAATTTTTTCCTAGCAGGTCTATGTAATTCATCGACGAGTTGGATTTTTTCTTTAGAATGTGACATATTGACTTCGTTGGATTAGGAGTTTATATGATGGGTTTCACACAGGAGGCTTCCTTTTTGGTGGCTGTGGTGTTGTCGTAGATTTTGGAGTGATGGCAATCTTGGTCAGATCTTTTTTCATTTGATCAATGACATCAGCAAGCTGGCGTTCTTTATCACGGCTGTGTTGTTGCTCAGCCTTCAAATCGTGCAAACTCTTCACAGTGTTGTCAATCTTATCGACAAGTTCTAGAATATTTTTCACATTCAAGTCGATGTCGCTTTCGAGTTTTGGTAGAGAGTTGTTACGAAGCTGCTCCACATGTATGTTGATCTTGTGCACTATGCCAGACAACTGAACAAAGTTTGTATTGTACGTTGCCAGTTTCAGATCATGTACATCCACTCTCTTCCTTTCTTCGATTATTTCGTTGCTGAAGCCAGCAAGGTAATTTCGGATTTTTTCACCGTAATTATCGAAAGCAATCTTGAAATCTAACTTTATTTGCGATATAACTTCATCCACATATTGTTTGTTTGCAACATCAGCGGCATCTGTTGGCAGTTTTACGTTACACATCTTCAAATGACCAACATCAATATCACCGGTTGGAGTATGTGAAAATCCAGATCTGACTGTCACCATCTGAGCTGAGCGTGGAAACGAGCCACGTCCGAATTTGTCGAGACTCATTATGCTAATGACTAAAGTATTGTACGTTATCGATAATGGTCGGCACTTTGCCTCGCCAATTATCAGCCCCTACACTCATAGACATGCCATGAAAGTGTCACGGAACTGTCAAGGAAGTGTCACGGAACTGTCACAAAAGTGTCAAGGAAGTGTCACGGAACTGTCACGGAAGTGTCAAGGAAGTGTCACGGAACTGTCATGGAAGTTGTCATGGAAGTGTCACGGAAGTATCACAGAAATGTTACACATGTTTTATTATGCCTGCCTCTTCCAATTCGTTCAAGATGGCAACAATCTCGTTATCGTTTGATGTATTTCCGGCTTGCTGTGATGCAATGAGCAACTTCAATCTATCAACCAATTCGTTTGGATCATCCCAATACATGTACTCGATAGGTGCTGTGCTGTATGTCAACTTCAAACCACGACCACTGGAATTGGATCTGAACATTGGACGAATAATTTCTACGTATTTGAGTCTAGAGGAAGACTTCATACGTCCTGCAGAATTCAGATGAGCTTTGGTGAGCAAGAGTATTTGCTTGTATGGGTTCGTATCATCTTTGGCAAAGGATGGATCATTATAGAAGAGTAATTGATAGAGGCCTGGGGTGCCACGGAACCGAAAGCCATCAAGAAGTATATCTCCAGTTCTTCGATGGAAATTCATTTCTTTTCCGTTGAGAGACCATTTCGATGTTACTGGATCATATTTGGGACCATAAACCGTATCGATATTTTCATCATTTGTCCAGTATTCAGTCAGATATTTTTGAGCCATCGCAGGATACTGATCAACGTAATCATGTATTGCAGCCGGTGAGATATTTTCACTATCTACAAAAAGTTCATCATCAGCATCGTCATAACCATCCTCATCATCATCTTCAGTATGCCCAGCATTATCAGCCACATCCATCATAGGTATGAAATTAGTTTGATTCAAATCCGATTGCTCCCTCTCCACCTCCCCATCCTCTTCCTCCTTCTTCTCCTTCTTCAACCCCAACGATTTTGCTCTGCTTCGCTTGATGTTTGAAAGCGTTCCATCGAGTTTTTCTTTTATTACCTTGGACGTGGTGGCAATTTGTTTCAAAGGTGATGTCAGTGGTTGGAATATTGACTGTAACGCATCATCATCCTCAGACTTGCCCAATTTTAGTGCTAAATATTTTCTTCTGATTGATTTCGATAGTTCGTTGATTTTTTTCTTGCGCAGCGCATCAGCAACATCATCATGCATCTTGGTTGACGTCATCTTGATGAATGGTCCAGAGATTACAGTCTTATGAACTTATCGAAACCATTTCTATATCTGCCAGCATTCATATCGAAAGTTTTTGCAATCACCATCGCACCATATTGGTTGGAATTCCAACACTCTGAGCACAATGCTTTAAATTGATCGAATGACATGTCTGGTGAGACATGCTCGTCGAACACATGCTTCAAATTCATTTCATCCTGTCGAAATAACACCAACAGGTTACTGTTGTCTCGCACCAGCTGCTTCGGTATCTTAGAAAAAGTCTGGCATAGGTATGCTACGTCAATATCCTTGTGTCTACACATTGAAAAATATTCTCGAATTTTTTGCTGCTTGTCGCATGATACATCATCAAAAATGAATATCGAATTATTTTTCGCTTCTGATGGACTGATGACATCATCATTTTCTTTAAAGGGAAAATACCCAACACCTTTCACTGAATCCAACACTTGTTGCAGCAATTGATATTTCGGTTGGTACAACGACTTTGAATACACGTAAACGTTCTTGAATTTCGCGCCATTTGGATTGAACAGCAGGGAAAGCATCGCATTGGTCTTTCCACATCCGCTTGGTCCGCAGAAGATTGCTCTGAACGAATGGGGAAGCAGTTTCCCATGTTTACCATTTACTGGTGGTTTGGTTGACAAAATTTCATCCAAATTCACAATGGGTAACATCCGTTCTTGTTGAATGATCTTCATCATGTGATGATATATTTTTCATTTCATTAGGTATATGCAGAGTTGTCGAACTTCCTACACGTCAGTCTTCATGTTGCTCTACCACGGAGAGGGTGTGCTTAATTCTCTGATCGATAAACTTCCCATCGAATTACACATTCCAGGCTACAGATTTTGTGGTCCAGGTACCAAACTCGATAAAAGACTTGCAAGAGGAGACACAGGTATCAATCCGTTGGACGACGCGTGTCGAGTACACGATATCGCCTATTCACAAAATTCCTCAATAGAAGACAGGCACAAAGCTGATTGGATATTGGAAAATAGAGCGTGGGAGAGAGTCAAGTCGAATAACGCTAAATTCAAAGAGAAGGCTGCTGCTTGGCTTGTCACCACCGGAATGAAGGTCAAACGAAAACTTGGCATGGGTCTTGTATCACAGCAATCCCTATCCAACATTATCAAATTCATAAAAAATGTACTATCAAAGTCAGATGGTGGTGGTGGTGGTGGTGGTAGTACAACATCAGGAAGTGGTCTGAATAAATCTGCATTGAAAGCACTCCGTGCAGCCAGAATGGCAATCAAGAGGGCTGGCGGTAGAAAAAGAATCAGAGTACCAAGAATCATACCTCTTCCACACAGTGGCGGTATACTACCATTGATACCAATCTTTGCCGCCTTGGGAGCCCTAGGATCTCTAGCTGGAGGAGCCGGAGCAGTCGCAAAGACAGTCATTGATGCGAAAAATGCAAAGAAAAAGCTCGAAGAAGATCAAAGACATAATAAAGCAATGGAGGCTATCGGCAAGCAGGGTTCCGGCCTATTTCTACGCAAAACATCGAGAGGATTCGGACTGTACTTGAAGAAACAATCAAAAAACTCAAAAAACTTCTAGACAAGCTACCCAATGAATCGATGTACGATAAAGATGTGATAAAGTATGCCAAACAGCTGAAAATACCGTATTTTCGAGGTGTTTTTATGCGGGACACTCTACCTTTCACCGGTCCATGGCATCGCGAGTGTGCTGTATTGAATTTGGATACCTCCAATCATGCGGGCACTCATTGGGTGGCTTACATAAAGAATGATAAAAAAGCCTTATATTTCGATAGTTATGGCAATCTGAAACCGCCCAGAGAATTGGCGCAATATTTGGGTGCCAGCACGAAAATCTTGTACAATAACAATCAATACCAAAATTTCAATCAGAGTAATTGTGGACGTCTATGTTTAGAATTCCTTTTTAATGAGACCAAGTAACTCGGTCATTGTGCATCAGTCATGTCTCTGATTGTGACGTTGAAAAGTCGTACATCTACGCTCTCCATAGACTTTTTGACACCACTTCAACTCGATCCAGACTCTGATTACGGACTAGCATTGTTGGGATTCCATTCATACAACAGTATACCAAATATCGACAAAGGATCAAAGTTTTATCTGCAAGATAAGACCAAGGCGGGAAAGATCATCGATATTCCCGAAGGTTCATACGACATTGTGGACATTGAGACATTCATACGCAAAGAATTGGGGATCTCAAGTGCAAAGGACGTTGATGATATATTCTCGTTGAAGCCCAACAATAATACACTAAAGTGTGAGATTTCGAGCAAACAGTTTGCCATTGATTTTCGTCCAAAGGATAGCATAGCTCAAGTCTTGGGATTTTCAAATAGATTGTTGAACGCACAACAAGTCCACACTTCCGATTTGCCGGTCAGCATAACCAAAGTGAGAACCATTCACATTGATAGCAACGTTACTGCTGGAGCTCTCTACAACGACAGACCATCACATACGATCTACGAGTTTGCAGTTGCAGTCGATCCTGGTTACGCCATAGACGAGACTCCCAGAAATCTAATCTATCTACCTATAGTCAGCAGGCGGGAATCGCCCAACATTACACTCCAGATTCTAGACCAAGATTTCAGGCAGGTGAATTTTAGAGGTGAAGAAATCATCATAAGATTGGAATTGAAGAAACTCGCAAGATGGTACTAGTGTTTGATTACTCCTATAAATCAGATAATATACCATCATCAGCAACATCATCAGCACCAGTTCTCTCGACACCGTACACCAAAGCAGTCGTGTCTTCGAAGAGCAGCAGCAGCCGCAACAGAAAAACATTGACATTATCCAGTGTCCTGTTTCTGAAATCACTCAAAGACTACAATGTTGTTAGCACCCGTGTTCGACGTTTTCCGCAAACCCAGACTCGACGGAAGCATCACTAAAGTGAAATGGCGTACCTATTATCCATATGTGAAATCATTCGAGAACAATGATGTCATCGATATAACGGTTAATCAAGCAGATTCGTGGTTGGCCATGTTTGAAGGCATCATTACCATCAAGGGTAAATTGAAGGTGACCGGTGGTGGTACTGGTACATTAACCCACAATGCTGGAGCCTATCTCTTTGATTCCTGCACCTATGAATTGTGTAATAAAGAATTGGACACTGTCAGATATCCTGGAATAACGAGTACTGTGCGAGGATACTTGTGTTATACGCCTGAAGACTCACGTCATCTAGCCATAGCAGGCTGGAACTATCCCAATGCTCCGATCCTCAACACCGATGGTACGTTTAGCATGAACATTCCACTGAAACATTTGTTTTCCATCTTCAATGATCATCAAGTGGCAACGTGGGGCAAGCAGTCAATCCGTTTAGTGAGAGCTCGCAATGATGCCAACAGTGTGAAGGTTGTCGAGAGAGCGAATACTGCTTTGCCAGGATCTCCTCAGACTCAAAGTATTGCTAAAATAACGATAGAAAGCATCAATTTGAAAGTGCCACATCTCACACCCAACGATGACATAAAGTTGCAGTTGTTGACACGTATCAAAGCAGATGAGCCTATGATGATACCGTTTCGCAGATGGGAATTGCACGAGCTACCAGCACTCACACAAGGATCTACCATAGAAATCTGGTCCGTCAAGACATTTTCTGCATTGGACAGTCCAAGATATGTTATAGTATTTTTCCAAACGAAAAAAGCCGATAATTTGCATGAAGACGTCACCTTGTTCGATAATGCCAACATCAAATCCATACGATTGGCTCTGAATAGCGACTATTATCCGCAAGAACGAATGCTATTGGACTTTTCCCGAGACCAATATGCCGACGCCCACTTCAACTATACAGAGTTCAACAAGAGCTACCATAACTGTCAAGAAAAGCGCTCTCTAGTAAACTTTGCCGAATTCAAATCCCGACCAATGTTTGTTATCGATTGCTCGAGGCGCCATCTGGGTCTAAAGTCGTCCACAGTTGACATAAAGTTGGACATTGAAGCGACTACAGGCTTCCCTCCCGACACCAAAGCCTATTGCATCATCATTCACGATCAAATCATGGAACATCTCCCACTCAGCGAAATTGTTCGAAATATTGCCTAGGTGGGTGTTGCTGCATCAGTCAGACGTCAGTTTGCTTCGAAGAGCCATGGAGATCGCACTGGTTGATATTCAAGGGTTCATGGTTGATGGTGAATTCATTCCAAAGGAAATGACCATTCGCATTGGCAAAAAGATGAGTCATTTTCTATTCAAGCCATCTGTAGAATTTTCGAGTTTAAGCAGAGAAGATAAAAAGATGGCAAATCATGTGGAGCGTTACGTTCATGGTTTAAAATATTCCAGTGGTTATGTGGATTTGAATGAGTTGGATCAAATACTACGAGATAACCTGCAGCAGACAAACATCATCTACGTAAGAGGCCATCAAAAGATTCAGTTTTTACAGCGAAAATGTGCAGAGTTGGAGATGACCAATCACATTGTTAATTTGGAAGATTTTGACAATTCTTGGTGGCAACCAATAACGTTTCAACAATCCATTCCACCTTGCATGAATCATTTCCATGGAGGAAGGTTCCAGTGCAGTCTCCACAATGTCGATACTTTATATAATTGGTTATGTAATTTATTGCCAAAATAAAAAACTATATATCGTAATTTCAGAGTTTTTATTCATCACATCCCTTATTTCTCAGTATAATGAAAATAACATGTGAGATTAAAATGAGTGAACATATTAGTGTACAACAAAGTGTAAAAATTGCAATGATATTGACAGTATCTTGATCATCATCTAATTTTGCGGGTGATTTCTTCAATGTAAATGTCTGCCAGTCTCCCATTTCGCCGTCACTGCCATCAGAAAACGATAATTTCAATTTGTAGTCGATGGTGGTCCCATTGACTCGGGGCATGTCGATTGAATATACAGGTAGTTTGTTATCATTGGCATACATTCTACGCATCAGCTTCCAATCACACTGTTGTGTACGATTCACATCAAAACATACGGCTGCATTCCTCGTATTGTACGGTATGTTTGTGTAGAAGACGTTGTTGCTCAGAGCTGTCAATAGAATGAAGCTTGCTTTCAGTATCGCCATCTAGTAGCTGTGTTGGTTGGATTCTTCTCGATGTAGGTGCAGCTGTGCGTCTCGGTTCTGTGAACACCTTGTCCCAAACACTCAATTGCTCGAAATCTTTGAACAAACAAACTTTCTGCTCATACAATTGGATGTCTGCACTGAGCTTTCTAACTTTCAACCCAAATTCTTCTAGTGCACGTCTGTATTCGTCAGAAGACATGATACAACTGTTTTTTACATCCATACCTTCAACTAATATCCATCCAATCTCTCTCTCTCTCCCTTTCTCTCTCTCTCTTACTCTCACTTCTTCTTCTCTTTTTTCTCTCTCTCTTTCTCGTACACATCATCCAGACAAGGGTGTGGGAAAAGAATACACAGAAAAGTCTAATAATTGTAAAAGTGTATAATATTATAAATGTAAAAAAGAATAATAAAAATGAAAAAAAAGTTTATACAATAAAATATGAATATTAGGAATAATTAGATAATACTAAGATAATTGAAAATATACATATATACAACATAAATTATTGGATGAATAAAAGAAGTTACATTTTTATATGGGAAAATAAGTCATCAATACAACAGCGTTGGTTTGAAAATTTTGATGCAAAAATACTAAGGAGAAAATCAATCCGTCAAACTGTAGTGACCCCACGGAAGTGTGTCAAATGAATCGTGAATCAGTTTCCGCTTATCATCTTTGGGACTCAGGCCAATTTTTGTTTGTTCGATGGAAAAAACATCGTGAGCGTAGGAACGAATCGTTTGCTGGGCTACGGTCTTTTCTTTCCAAGCCGTCAGACAATCCACATAGTCATCAAAAGTCAACTTATTTTTGACGACGCATTTCTTGACACCCTTGGATTTTTTAGTTATACCGAAATTTTCCAATTCCCTATCTAGTCGTTCTTTACTGAATCCCTTTCTTTCCAATCGCTTTCTCTCTTTTTCAATATCCTCATCCGTTATATCCAATTTATAACTGTACATCTTGGACCGTAGTCCAGCAAAATGCGTAATAATCTTACCGTTTGCCTCATCCTTTAATAGGCCCAAGACTTTTTTATTTACTCGAGGTATACCATAAATATTGTCTGGAGCATAGTCAGACGTGTCAAATCTCTCGATATTTGCATCAATCACCTCACTATACGCATCGTCACATACAATTTCGTAGATGAAGCTGTCCGTATCGGTATACATGAGTTTTACGTCAGCTCCAAGCTTTGGTAACATGAAATTGTAGTGGAAATCATACATGACGATTTTCGATAAATCAAGAATAGCCATACCAATGTATAGGGGCTTGTTGAAAATCAGCTCTGCTTTTTTCAACTCTACTGCCACCAAATTGTCGTCGAAAACTGTCCGCTGTTGAAACCGAGGACTTGAAATTAAATTTTTAATGCCATAGCGGCCTTCATACATTCTGACTAACTTTACTGTTCTATGATTACGAATATTCTCCATCGTCTTCCCAAACACCGCATTATTGGCTAATTTCCTTAAATCTTTTTCAAAATCGTTTGTGGCTAGAGTCCTCAATCGAGTATTCAACTCGATGTAGGGCTTTAGCCACGTGGATTGTTTGAACTTTAATACTTTATGAATCTTGGTCAATTTTAGACCGTGTTCTAATGCCTGCTTCAAATTTCTGTAATGTAAAGTATATGACTTTTTATCGTACAGTGTGGTCATTAATTTGGATAATTTTGAATTTGGCGGTGTGCGGTGTTCGGGACAAAATGGTAGGTCCTTGTGTAGGTCATGCAACCCCTCAGGATACTCCAAATCAACTTGTAGAATATAGCCTTCTGGACTGTTGTCAGGAATTTGGGTTACATCAATGTCAACATTTTCTACCCATGTAAAGCCCCCATAAGGGAGGGGTTCGCTCATTGCTTTTCCATAAAGGTTATTTACATCGAGATAAAGAAGGTACTTTGACGGCTTTTTTGGATCGTAATTTTTCTGGTACTTATTGTTTGCTTCGCTATACCTATTGCAACAAACCGATACTCCTCCTCTTATCGCCTGCTCCACAAACATCACCATGTCGATGTCTTTGATGATTTGCAGCTTACACCCAGTATACTTGAGCATGCAGTCCCAAGTATAGCCAGGCATGGTGTAATACCAAGCAGGATCGAGGCCATAGGTCTTGAGGGATGACGCACGGAAATTTTCCATGACGTCAGCAAGAAGAAGAATATCGGTCCGCATATATAGGTCGCTATATTCTCCCAGCGATTTCAGCTCGAAAGATTCCCAAACTTTTCGCGCGTGCGCGTAATCGTCGTCCGAAATATTTGTATCGTTCAATTTGTTATAGAAATTCTGAATACTTGGCAACTCGGATTCATCCAATCTTTCCACATTATCGACATAATCATATGGGAATACTCCTTTTCGTGTCAACAAAGCAAATTTCGTGTCATTCACGTCGCTGAATTCCTTCTTCAGGATTTTCAAATCATTAACTTTTAGCGTTGACACTAAAGCATCGAGACTGGTTCCCAAAAAGCGGAAAGAGTCGATGAATCGGAATTTTATGCTTGTTTCATCATCATGTTGTGTAAAGGAAATGTATTTTTCGCGATTAACCGGGAGTACGCTCACACGTCCCCGCTTGGAAATGTCTCTGATTATAAAATGCGAATCATATCCTGAGAGGTTGTGGAACGTAATGGGAACAACGAACAGTTTCCTAAAGTTGAGATTACAGGGAGCCTGGTATGCGAAGCCTCTGAATGCGCCAGTAAAATGGTCGTGGTCGCGTACGATAACGTCTTTTGCCTTGAATTTCTCTTCGCAAATGTGGCAGATGGTTGCGCCACTGGTACTAGCCGGTTTGACTACCATTGGAACGATATTTTTCAATTTGGATTCGACAAATTTGGCAATTTTAGACATTTCGCAGGCAAACCAGTCCATGCAATCTCCGCCCCTATGACTACGATAAAATGACAGCGAGTCATCGAAAGAACATTTAAAATAGTACCCAGCACTGTATGCTTTATGATGTTGATACTTTGAAGTGGTTTTTGAAATTTTGGAATTACATTTCTCCAACTGCGATTCGAAATCAGCATAAATGATGAAAGGACACGTCTGCTTATACACATGGTTCTTAAATTCTACAAAATCATACTTGGGGAATGAAATTTTCTCATTATTAATTTTCTCACATAGAGCAGCATGACTATCAAGCTTCTCCTGACAATGATAATAGTTGAGGCACCGATCGCAGATGAATTTCTTACCCTTATATTTGTTGAGTTGACTTGATACTAGTCGTGAAAGGTCCTTAATCCAGACATAGTGATATTTTATATTGACGTTCTCTTCAGCATTATCGTTGTCAGGAGGAGCTTCATAGTCATTCAAATTTGGGAAATATTTGTCCTGAATTAAAAGCAAATTAACGTGTCGATTGGATTTATGCTTAGTAAGTCTGGTGGGTACTACAGAGTAAAATGTTCGTTCGTTGACTTCTGTCAACTCTAACGCATAAACATTCACCGAAATAGCATTCATTTTTTCAAATTTTGTTATTTGGGGCAGCTTCATTGGTATGTCTAATCCTTTGATGTTCAAAATCTGTGAATAGTGAGGATAATTCTTAACTCTATTTGAATTTTTTTCAATGGGATGCAAACAACTGACTATGCTCCAAAAGAAGCATGCCTCATCATCATTTTGGACATTGATACAAGCATGCTTTCTCTCAATCTGCTCTGGTAATTTGATAAACGATGAGCCATTGCCCATTTCATATTTATTTATGGCAACCTCCAAAGAAATAATTTCGCTCAAGGCCCACCCGCTATTCTTCTCGGCAAATTCGCTAAGTTTATTGAGGATCACATCTAGCGCATTGATTTTGAACCAATCGGCTAGGTCCGTTCCTGCGTCCACGATGGCATTGGGAGTACAAAAATGTTTGCGGTCAACTAATTCCCCATTATTCGACTGCTTAATGAAGTCACCGGAAAATGTAAAGTTGACTTTTAGCATTGAAAAGCGCCCCAAAATTTTTGAAATTCTCTTATTCACTAATCTAAATGAATCCTCCAAAAAGTCAATAATCTCCTTATGTCTCAAATTCAGAATAAGACCGGTCTGAACTCTCGACGCGAAGATTGAATTAACATCAATCCAACGAATATAGGGCTTCAGGCCGGAGCCAACATGTCCTCTATTCATAGTTTTGATGAAAAATCTCATCCGTTTCAGTTCCCCGATCTTAGTCTGAATTTTACGCTTCAAACCAATCGAAAAAGTATTTCTTTTCAATGCTAAAATACATTTCCGTATGTGTGAACGGATTGATTTCAATACAAAAAGTGCCAATGGTTTCGAATAATTGTTCTTGATCAGTAAAAGTGTTTCGTCAACTTTGGTCAAGGTTTTATTGATGCTCTCCATTGTTATATTGATGATATTTTACCCAAATAAAAAAATGTAGCTTACTTTAATTCTCCAAAATTTCAAACGAAGCTGCTGGATTGGCCTTCCCAGTCTCCACCTTTCCTCTGAATACCAAGGAATATTTCCCGCTACCGAAATATCCAATGTGGGGGGAATAGGTCTCAGTTACACGACTGGGCAGGAACACAACAGAGTCCTCCAACTCAATCAGAACAGATTTACCAAATTTTGTGGTGACCACTTTCGCTGTCTTGATTGGTTGGGGTTGATCGAGCAGGAGATCCACCAACTTCACGCTTGGTTTCTGTTGTTTTGAAGCAATCAGAGAAGCTGCGTTGATTTGAGTAAGATCCATCTGGTGGGAAGACAAAGGACAAAAAACATCAGCAGTCCAACAAAGTCATGATGAGCTTGATACTAGGATGGATTATTTTCGATAAAACTAGAAATAAAATCAATCTGCGATTGATCATTGATACTTTCATTGAATTGACTCTCGAAAAAAAACTTGGAATGAAAAAGGTTGATGCGGAATGAGCACTAGGTTGTATTATTTTCAAAATAAAATGAAAGGGACCGATAATATAAAATTCGAGAAAGGAATGGGCACTGAATGAATAATTTGCAATGAAACTTAAAATAAAACTAAGAAACTCAAAATGGAATAAAAAAAGTCGGATAATATAGGATTGAGAATATAAATACGCACTTTGATAAAAAAGAGGTACTTACTATTATTGCTATTAATGCACACACACACAAACAGTGATGATTTGGCTGGAGCTGGTCAAGAGACAACGTTCACGATTGCAGACTCGAGTGTGAATGATGTTGTGCGGCGTCATCGCTTTTATATGCTGGCGGAGTTACCTCGTGACTTGCTGATAGTAGACGCGGATGTTCTGGAAAAACCCATCTGGAACGACTGCTGATATCGATAATTTCTTGCGTCATTCTTATCGTGTATTTTGTTTATGCGACTAGTTGGGTTTTTTTGTGGTTTTGATAACCTCCAACGTTTCCTGTTATGCTGCTGATTGTGAAATTGTTAGGTTTTTTGTGGTTTCGATAACCTTCGACGTTTCCTGTTATTCTGCTGATTGTGAAATTTGTTGTTGGGTTTTTTGTGGTTTTGATAACCTCCAACCTTATCTGTTATGCTGTTGATTGCGAAATTTGCTGTCGCTGCACCCGTGTAGAGATAAGCGCGCGCCAGCGATGGATATTATTTTCGACTCGAAGTTTCTTATCTCTGGAATGCATCTCTCGCTTCACTGTACCTCTACAGATCCGTTGCAAAGATAAGCGCGCGCCAGCGATGGATATTATTTTCGACTCGAAGTTTCTTATCTCTGGAATGCATCTCTCGCTTCACTGTACCTCGATAGATCCGTTGCAAAGATAAGCGCGCGCCACCGATGGATATTATTTTCCACGCGAAGTTTCTTATCTCTGGAATGCATCTCTCGCTTCACTCTACCTCGATGGATCCGTTGCAAAGATAAGCGCGCGCCAGCTATGGATATCCCGTTTGAATAGCATTAAAATAATTGAAATAGCACGGAGGTCGGAATACCACAGTGCGTATATTCGCTGCCTCATAATGCAAAGGTCCCTGGTTCAATTTCCCCCGGCGGTGACAGCTTTTTTTAATTTATTTATTCACGATGGCGACGTGACGACGTATGAGTAATTTGAATTTCGCGCCGGTTTTTAGTGGGCGTGGCCTCCAACCAAATGCTGGTCTCTGATTGGCTTGAGCCAGAATCCCTATAGCCCCTCTACTAACAAGTTTTCCCAAATTTGCGGGATTGTCGTATCCTATATACTCTGGCAATATCATCGATTTCAGCCCAATGCGCAAAAGCTCGAAGTCGTTTTTTGAAATATCTTTCAACCTAGGCGTCGAAGGCGGTTGAATAATTATAAGAAGATAGCGGTAAATTGCGAACAAGGGAAGCGGGAGGACCCTGTAAAGTAGGAAGCGAGTAGTAATTGAAGTTTCAACATTACTCAGAGTACTATTTTGATGCACGATTGCGATGAATTGATCTGAAATTGAAACGGAAGTATTATAATCCCCACTGAATTTTCCCAATTCGATTTATTTAAGGCGAACATTTGAATTATCAGGCTGAACGCAAGGAGGGTCGAACATTGTACTATTGTGCGGGGTTGCAACAAATTCTTGCTAGAACAATTCAGTATACTTACGAATGATATTTTCCACTTCCACATCCATTTTTGGATCTTTCAGAAAAGTCCTGCAGATACTATTGTAGTGTTTGAAGAAATCTTTGTGAATGATCATCTAGGATAGGATCGAAAATCCAATATTCACTCCAAATTCGTGGGTTATATCCCAACTCAACTTTTGAAGAATGTTTTTGAGTGAACATATGTTTACTCGATTGATGTCATATGCTATAGAAGCACTAGGTATCAGGTTTTATTCCGTATAACAAAAAAGATACAGGCATGTAATTGAATATATCGTCCGATAAGTTGTTGTGAAATGAGTAGCAGAATATTGCTAAATAAACTACTACTACTACTACTATATAGTCGCGGATAGCGGTACTATAGCATACATATGGCAGTTTGTCATACACTAAATATTGAAGATACATCTATATTGTTCTGATTGAAACTCATTACGTTGATCCGAACGGTTGTAATCCATCTTTGGTTCTGAAACAAATATCGAGTAAATTCAACTTCACCCCAAACAATATAGTAGCTAGTAAGACTCCGCCGAGAGGTGACTGCTGATGACCAATGACTCCCAAGAATTGAACACCATACTCTAATATCAGTGGCGATCTTGAGGCAATCAATGCGAATTTTTCATTTCATAAGGATTTCTTCGTGTGATATCTTCAAGACCTCGCGAGCTCATCCTAGGCGGCGGACATTTGAAGGATATATAGCGCTTTCGGCGACAAAATGTCTTAGAAGGATATCTTCGAGATATCTTCAGGATCACTTTGTGCTGCCTGGGGTGCATATTACAATGCGGAGATGTTTGAGCTCCTTAATTCTTTCTATGATTTCTAATTCAAGTAGACAAAGAAAACAACAACTGAAATATGAGTAACAGATTCAGAGAGATGTATCGAGAGAAAGAATGTGGAAACTTCACAATCGATAAGATTCCCACAGAATTCTCAAACACACGACATGTTTCGCTAACACAGTAGCTTCGTCAGGTGATATACTGGTACGATGAACTAAACTAACATTGGCTTGCTTATATATCCTACTTTCCCAACCTGAAGGATGAGTTACCTGTGGACAGGTTCGATAAACCTCTATTTTCGGAAATTAGGCACAATATCTACATTGAAATACGGTGTATTGGATTAACTTGAAAGGGTTGATATCTAATACATATTATCTCTTACTGAGAAAACAAATTCAACAGTGGTGAACTTTAGAGGTCTAATTGATCGTTTAGTGAATTGTCAGAGTATTTGAGTAGTGATTCACACGAGACCAACGAGACGAGACTTTTATGAAGTCTCGTCTCGTCCCGCCGATGAAATATGAAGTTTTGTCTCGAGTCTCGTCTCACAGCCTCTAGTCTCGTCTTGTCTCGCGTCTCGTACGAGAGTCTCGCAAATATATCGCAATTTTTCCATGCATAATCTTGTTCCAGTCTTGTACGTGTTATTCACCTTTACCTAATTTTTGGGTATAATGTAGAAGTAGGAAGAGAAAATTACAACAAAAATACCATTATTTATTGAAAAGTAAGTACCTAATAGGTACATACTCTCATCATAGATAAGATAATAGATAATATTTAGATAATATTTATTAGATAATATTTATTAATCCGTGACCAAATACATGGTATAGGACATGTCAACAGTTGTGTATAATATATTTATATATGTATTTATAAATACATATATAAGTAGACAATGGGTAATACTTCTAAATTAATAAATAGTATATAAACATATACAATTGTACATAGCACATAGATCATACATTGTTTGAACAATTACAAGGGGGACGCACATTTCATAAATTGTTGAGAATATGATATATGGGGACCATTAGAGACGACAGGGAGATTTTAAAAAAAAGCATAGATTATACTGGGATACTTATATGTCATAACTAGTTGTTTCAGTCATGTCAGGATCATCGAAGTATTCTTGTAATGAATAGTAAGCTTTTGAGAATAGTAGCATTTTCAGTTTCTTTTTGAACTTATTTAAAGGTTGGCAACTCTTGATATTGTTCGGGAGCTTATTATATATTTTGCAACTTGCATATGTTGGAGATTTTTCAAAAGTTGTTGTTCTGTGGGCAGTGGTTATTAGATTAGTCCCGTTTCTTGTATGGTATTGATGGTAGTTATTATTTTTTTCTAGTTTCTATATGTTTTTTCTGACATATAAACAACTCTTGAAAATGAAAATGGAGTAGAAAGTCAAAATTTTTTTTGCTTTGAAAATTTCTCTACATGAGTCACGTGGTTTCATACTAAACATCAGCCTAACAATCCTTTTTTGTGCTATGAATATTCTGTTAACCCCTGTTGCATTTCCCCATAGTGTGATATGAAATGATAAGGCAGAATAGACTAGTGCATAGTATACCTGGATTAAAATACTTTCATGTAGCTCATATCTCAGTTGCATGATTGCAAAATATGATTTGGATAATTTTTTTGACGTTAGCTCGATGAGTTCGTCCCATGCGAGTGTGCCATCTATTGTTACACCAAGAAACTTAGTTGAGTGGTGTATATTAGGTAATTCATTGGGTATTTCGATATTTCTGTTGAATAAGATAATTTTGGTTTTTTGAGCATTCAATATTAATTTATTGGAGTTGCAGTATGATGACATTTCTTTAATTCCTAATTTGATGGCTTGGATCATGCCCCCCACAGTGGATTCAGCTATACCCAGAGTTGTATCATCAGCAAAGTTGATTAAATAGAATTGTTTGCTTATGTTGGATGGTAGGTCGTTGAGAAATAGTAGGAAAATGAGTGGGCCAAGGATTGATCCCTGAGCTACACCAACATTTATGGAAAATTTTTCAGATTCTGCCCCATCCAAGGTAACATATAATTTTCTGTTTGATAAGAATGAGATGATTAAAGATAAGACATTCCCTCTGAAACCAAGATTATACAATTTAGATGCCATAAAATGTTTGTCAATAGAGTCAAAAGCTTTTGACAAGTCGAAGAATATACCCGCTACAAATTTCCTATGGTCAATATTTTTATGAATAAAATCCGCGAAAAGTGAAGTTGCAGTTTCAGTCGATCTGTCGGCCCTGAAACCATGTTGCGATTCGGCCAGTATGTTGTGTTTGTTCAGAAATTCCAAGAGTCTGTTATATATGAATCTCTCCAGAATTTTCGAAAAAATGCTGAGGAGGCTAATTGGTCTATAGTTATCTAAGTTCGACCTATCACCTTTTTTGAACACTGCAATCACTTTGCTAAGTTTCAAAACATCCGGAAACTCACCCTTCAAAATACATATATTTGTTAAGGTTGTTAAAGGTTCAACTATACTATCACTTATTTGTTTCAAGATTTTCACTAGCACATCATCTGGACCTGTTGACATTGTATTCTTGAGATTACGTATTATTGCTGAGATTTCTTCAGGTGTGGCTGGTTCGAAAAAGAAGGAGTGTGGGAGTATTTCCCCAGTGGTGCAGGTCCGAGGTAAGGTAGTTCCGAAGTGTTCCTCCATTTTTTCTTCGATGATACTTGAGAAGTATTGGCCGAAACAGTTGGCTACAGTTTCAGGATCGGTTAATACCTCGTTGTTTACATTGATATGTATTTCCACGGCTTCCCGACTATTTCTGCCCAATTTAGTGTTTACTTCTTTCCAAATTTGCCTAGTCTTGTTACTTGCCTCATTTATATTATTGTTCAGTGTTTCCCTTTTTGCTTTGTTCATCAGTTTACGATAGTTTTTCCTTTTGTTTCTGTAAATGTTTTCCAGTTGTTTGTTGCCCGATTGTCTATACATCTGGTAGGCAATATCCAGGTCGTTTTTTACTCGTCTCAGCTCGTCATTGTACCAATGGGTCTTCGAACCTCTGGTTTTTCTGTTAGGGACTAGTGGACATGCTGCATCATAGGCATCCTTGAAACAATTGATGAACCTTTCGAAATTTATCGATGGTGAGTTTTGTTCATCAAGGTTCCATATTGTTTCGTTCAATTTAGTTTTTAGGTCATTTATTGATTCAGTTGAAGTTTTACGGTGGTATCTGATTTTAGCTACTTCTATTTGAGATTGAGTTTGGGTGTATTCGTAAGACAGTTGGATGGTCAGGTGGTCTGATAGATGCGGATTGAAAGTTGATACGGTACACTGGTTTGGGTTGAGATTAGAAATTATATAATCAATACCACTGGTAGACGTTATATTATTTTTGTTTGTGCATATTCTTGTTGCAGATGTTGTCATATTATAGCACTCAACTGAATCCAACATGTCTATAAGTAATTTGAAGTTGCTGTCATTTTCATGCAAGAAATCGATGTTTAGGTCTCCACAAATTATAATTTTGTGGGTAACTATGAGCTCACTCATAGTGACTGAAAGATATTTCACGAAGTCTTTCACACAGCCTGTTGGTGGTCTGTAGATGCAGATTAGACATATTTTCATAGGGAGAGAAAGTTCCAACATGCAGTATTCAAATTCCCTCTCCATTGCATATTTACAAGGGAGTATTTTCCATTTCATCAATGAATTATGTTTCATGTATATAGCTGTACCCCCATGTTTTTTAGATTTCCTGCAGAAGAATGTTAGTAATTTGTAATTTGGAATGTTTGCATAGGTTATATTCGTTTCATTCATCCAATGTTCGCTCAGGCATACGAAGCCTATGTTCCTTTCCTTTGCTATTTGTTCTATTTGACTAGTTTTTGATGATATAGACTGAATGTTTATGTGTAATATGCTCAGTTGTTTAGTTATTTCAGTAGTTTTCCGTTCCTCTGTGTTCCTAAAAAATGGTTTTGATTGCTTACCTCACACAATTCGGTGGCAAGCGATATTCCTTCATTTGGGGGATACATTTTTTGTTCATCGGATGATGGTGCAACTTGGGAGAGGCGAGGGTACATATTATGAGTGCTGTGTAGTGGGGCATTCTCCGATGCTGTTTCCTTTTTTCCTTCATTTAGGGGATACGTTTCATGTTCGTCAGATGATGGTGCAACTTGGGAGAGGCGAGGGTACATGTAAGTACTGTGTAGTGGGGCATTATTCGATGTTGTTTCCTTTTTATCATTGGAAATATTGTTCACTGTGTACTTTCCATTCAATTTCTTCAATTTAGTACTAGGGTCGCTTATGTAACCCGTTAGTGCTTTGCCGAGAATATATATTCCTCTGTTTTTTAGTTTGTTGCTACGTTGGAAAAAATGTGTACCGTTCAAATAATTGTTGCATTCAAAAACTTTCACTGAATTTTGGTATTTGTGGAGTGTTTTCGATAAAAATAGGTTGTTCTCATATGTGTATTGGTTTCCTCTCCAAGTATTGTAGTTGTATGGCTCAGTTATGAAGATGGTGTTTGTATGCGCCATATTGATGGCAAACTGTTCAAGTTTCTCGGTGTTCATTTCGTGTCTATGCAGCCAAATAAATAGTAAGTCATTTTTTGTGAATGCTTTAGTATTAGTCATAGCCGTATTTAGTACTTCGTCCTCATGCGCTTTGGGTTTCATAATGGATTGTATTGAAAGGTATTTATTTTCATTTTGATGACTAAGGTATGATGCTAGGCATCTTCCATGATAATTAGATGCTAGGAGTATTTTCCTGTTGTGATTTGTCGATTCATTACTCGTGGAAGATTTGGAAATAGCACCACTAGAAGATTCGATTCTATGCTGGGAGTTCAATTTCGGACATTTTCCCACTCCCCTGTCGGTTTCCATTCCTTTTTCCATGGGTTCATTGTCACCGCTGGCCTGTTCTCTAGTTTGTAGGTCAGTTGTTGTGGCTTTGTGGCTCATTACTAGTCTTGTTTGTGTACAAATTGATTTTGTCGGTTTCACACTTTCGTGGGCTATTTTTTCAAGGTCCTTGATTTTATCTTCCAGTTCTTCAATAGTTTTTTTATGATCAGCTAATAAAGTATTGATTTCAAGTTCCATGTCTATTGCTTGTTGTATGTAAATATTTTTTTCTTTTTTCAATTTTTCGATGTAATTATTTTTCATTTCACTGTCTTCCGATAGATCATTTATCGTCTTTTCTAGAATACTAGTTTGCTCATCTTGGTCATTGGGTTCCCTTTTACAACAAATAATCTGGTTTCCTTCCACCATGGTGATTTTTTTCTTATTTGCAAGTAGACAGCTCTTATGGAAAATACTGTGGCATTGGATGCACACATAATGGATGAATGGTTTACTTTTACAGCATTTGTACGTTATCTGAGAGGATTGAGAAAGAGCGTTCATGATCGCTGTTAATTTTACCTATGGTGGTACAGATCTACGGCTGATGAACAATACTGTGATAAACACAGGTGAAACACTAGGATAGAACACTTGAAAACAAACGATCCGCTATAAACATTCACATGCCTATATTTGCATGTAGTCTTCAAATGTTAACAAAACTGGAGAACTATTCCAACATACATCTAAACCAGAAAAAAAAAACATTATTTATTCGAATGTTATATAAATAAAATAAAATGTTTTGTCTATCTGTGCTATATAGTCTGAATTCTTTCTAAATATGTTGTATTATGAATGAAATTCTCAAGTCTGCAGTGGGCACGCAGAAATATTTACCTGCGAGACTCTCGCACGAGACACGAGATGTCTCTCACGAGACTCGAGACGAGACAAATAAAAATCTCGTCTCGTCTTGTCCGAGTCTCGTCTCGAGTCTTATCTCGAAAACGAGACAAGACCATGCGAGACTCTCTAAAACGAGACTCTCGCGGTCACCACTATATTTGAGAATGTTGATTTCTGATGATTCAAAATGATTGAGTTTTATTGCTTTATTTTCAACGTGTATTGAATTATCATCAAAACTATGGTTTTCTCCAGATGTATGGTTGGCGTATGTTGAATTTGTTTCATTTTTCAAAAAATCCAACTCATGTCCATGAATTCGCTGATTAAACATACGACCTGTCTGACCGATATATACCTCAGGACAAGATCCACATTCGAGTTTGTATACCCCTGATTTTTCGTATTCAG
Organism: Phaedon cochleariae; assembly: GCA_918026855.4. NCBI lineage: Eukaryota > Metazoa > Arthropoda > Insecta > Coleoptera > Chrysomelidae > Phaedon > Phaedon cochleariae. The sequence goes on along the minus strand of OU896721.1, from coordinate 7,641,847 downwards.
AAGTTTCGTCTTTATTATTCTTGATAAACCGTCCCAACGTGTTATTTGTTCTATATGCCACTTTTAAGTCCTGTTTATGTAGAAATGAAGCTAATTTCTCAGTTAATGATCCGAAATAGGTTGAAGTTCTATAATTTTGATTATTATACTTGATGGTAGAATAAACTTCTTGAATAGCTTTATGATGAAGTTTTTTAGAAAAAATATACTGTCTATCAAATTAACGTTGTATCCGTTGTTGACAGCAATCTGTTTTATGATATTAAGTTCTTTATTGGAATTTGCTTCCGAAAGAGGGACATTAACTAGTCGATGTATTATGTGCTGCAAGTTTATATTGATAAAGATGTGTTGAATTATAATGGATAGTGATATCAGTGTGTGATGGATCATCAACTGGAAAATTAGTTTCATTTCTACCTAAACAGGACTTGAAAGTAGCATATAAAACAAATAACACGTTGGGAAGGTTTATCAAGAATAATGAAGACAAAACTGCGACTGCAAAATGACACGAATGAGTGATATGAGTGATATACATGAATTTGAATCTTAATTAAAATTGGCTTGCCTACTAACCTTTGTAAATGAGGAGTTTTTTCTGCGATGGCAAATCTATTGAGAGATTGTGAAATGTTACTTTTCATGAATTACTCTCCCAGATATATATACCTTTGTTGTCCATGTTTCGAAAAGATAGCCAATAATACCAACATATATCGAAGACTGGAACCTTTGGCACGATAATACACTACACTGTTTTACCACTAACCAAACCGATTTTTTAACGCCTCGACACGTGTTTCGCTAACTATGTAAGCATCTTCAGGAGAAGATTAAAACTGTTTTTTTCAGCTTTAATCTTCTCCTGAAGATGCTAACATAGTTAGCGAAACACGTGTCGAGGCGTTAAAAAATCGGTTTGGTTAGTGGTAAAACAGTGTAGTGAATAATACCAACTCCGAGAAACAACTACATGTCCTTTTCATCGCCCATTTCACTTCGCGGATAAGTGAATCAGGTACTGAACAACCTCTGAGTTCGCAATTAGAAATCAAATCACAGATTCATACTGACAGATATTTGATAACTTCAAAACAATTATAAATATGCCTGCAACGCACGTGCAGTTTTTGTTAAACACTTCAAATTCCACGTCGATGATTTTCTGATTTCGATATAGTGTAATATCTTTCCGATATCGATTCGTCTTTCCTCCTGTAACCGGAAAATAGTGTGATACGCGGGAAAAATATTAGATCTAAGCTCACGGTATTTTGTCTTCCTCCGATACGCATCTGGAAACAACACAACCTCGAGCTGGAAGCTACTACTTTCTTCTCTTGTATAATAAATAACTATTCCATCTGACGTAGAAGATGTTAATTCTTCGATTCGCTGAGATATCAGAAATTTCGATTTCTGATTCAAATTGCATAATTTTTGCTGCCATAAATATTGTATTTAACGTTCATATGATTCAAATATTTGCTATATATCACATGTACGTGTTCGACGTACGCTGTACGTCGAAATCGTATACGTTTGTCTTGAGAAGGTCGAGGACACTCAGGCTTGAATCTTACCTAAAATGGACGTCTTCAGGACATTGAGTGATATATGAGAACTAACGCGAAATAAGTATACTCATTGTTGATATCATTTTTTTCGTAGTCACGTAACGATAAAGATGTTGGAAATACAACCGTACAAAGTTCTATCACAAATTGTGAGAATTCTGGAACATATAGATTCTTGACAAGATTTGAAATCAACAGTTGAATATGACAAATCACTTGTTGGTTAATAAACTTTACACTCACCATAATCATATATAGTTGTATACATATAACTCATGTATGGTGTAGGTAGTAGATAAAAAAACATAAAGCCAGTTGCATTGAGCATTTAACAGACGATCAATTTATTGATAATTTGTTTATATCCAAGGCGATGATGATTACTTCAGCTGATGAGCTATAGAAGGGTCATTTCATCTATAATGTCAACAGAGAGGTTCTTGTGACAGCCCCTCGTTTATAAATACATAGTGGACTCTTTGATCATGATGAGTGGAATGTTATTTGATGAAAGTATGCCGAGTTTCTCCTAGTACCTTTGATTATGATTCATCTAGGTTTTTGAACAAGTAATGATCTATAACATGTTATAATCTTTGTAACACTCGAGACTTCCTAATTTTTCCATTTCCACCCTGATGCTACAAAGGAATGATGATCAGAGGCAACTTTCGAATAATTTCACTTGACGCTGTCGAGAATACGAGGAAATCTTCAGGCGCACAACTCCGATTGATGTTTAAGAGTATCATTATATTGGAGCATTTCGATAACAAACTGAAAGAATATTCACCGTTCGAACTGTCTCTACAGTCTTCATCGATTTTCTCAGAAGGAATGCGATCAGGCAGAAAATTATATTCGAAAGCATTTCGCGTTCATTTTTACATAATTTTGGGTGAAACAAACATTTTTTAAATATGAATATACTCATCAGATATTTCATTTTCTGAAATCATCATTACCTGCGAAACCATTTGTGAGAATTTTTATGAATGAAGTCGTGGGATTCCAGATAATGTCTTCCCACACCCTGAATTTCTGTTTTTGAACGTTATAATTGAATAAGAGCATGTTACTTTATCAAGTTACACACCAGATAAAGACTTTTTATTATTCATGGATGGTGAACCTCGATCACTGCTGTTACTGCTGCTGGCAGTGTCTATCCCACGTCAGAGCGCTCTTTGTGAATACTTGATTCAATATCTCTGATGTATGGTGTCGAGGGAACTGATGCTGATGATGGTGATGATGTTGGCTGATCGTCTGATTTATATGAGTAATCAAACACTAGTGTCATCTTGCGAGTTTCTTCAACTCCAATCTTATAATGATTTCTTCACCTCTGAAATTCACCTCTCTGAAATCTTGGTCGAGAATCTAGAGTGTAATGTTGAGCAATTCTCGCCTGCTGACTAAAGATAGGTAGATTAGATTTCTGAGAGTCTCGTTCATGGCGTAACCAGGATCGACTGCAACTGCAAACTCGTAGATCGTATGTGATGGTCTGTCGTTGTAGAGAGCTCCAGCAGTAACGTTGCTATCAATGTGAATGGTTCTCACTTTGGTTATGCTGACCGGCAAATCGGAAGTGTGGACTTGTTGTGCGTTCAACAATCTATTAGAGAATCCCAAGACTTGAGCTATGCTATCCTTAGGGCGAAAATCGATGGCAAACCTTTGGCTCGAAATCTCACACTTCAGTGTATTATGTATTTTATCATTCCTGTCTTTTGATATATTCAATATCTTCATCGATTTCCCAATTGTCATCCACATTCATTTTGAATTCTGTTATTATTTCTTCTTTTCTTTTAGTTCACTATATTTAAAAAAGTTTGCTCCTCTGCAACCCCAGCAACTATCGGCAACATAATATTATATCGAACATACTGCTGGGCATGTCATATTACATATTCCTCTTTTGAATTCAATGATAGCGATGAACAGAAGAATTCCAAATGAACAAATAATGTATACTAATATAACAATGAAAGGTATAATAATTGATGAACACCTATTATCAGTTTCACTGATAATAAGGTTCACGATTGTTATTACCACCCATCGAGTTTTTGGTAGCAGAGCATCATCAACCACGACCTCATAGGAATCTGACCCTTGTTCCTGCCAGACCCCTTGAAGAATAAGAATATCCTTTTTATCCCTCGTTTCTTCGGCTCATTATTGTGAATGTGTCCTGACTGACATCTCATCACCAACTTCGGATCTAACTCACTCATACAAGCCATGTCCTGATGAAGTTGGCGTTCCCGTGCTTCAATTCTGATATTTTTCTGCCCATTCATTGACTGGGAAGTGGCATTTCTGCATCAGAAAATAATTGGAATTGATTTATTTTTTAATATTTTCCAGAATGTACATAGTTTGATGATGAACTTGTACTACCACGAACTACCCAATTGAACCAGAATCAAATTTCTTACAAGTTACCCAGGAAGAATGCTGATTATGGAAAAAAGTATGCATTGATCTTCCTACCTATCTGTTTATATAATGGGTCCGAGGATAATAAACTGAGGTTTGGCGAACTTCTATTTCCTCAGTCTATAAATCTACCATCCATATTCTTCTAGTAAATTGAGAACCATTATCTGACTGAATCACCCTTGGTTTACCCACGTCAATAAAATACTTGGAAAATACACATCGTTGAATCGAAAGAGTTTCAGCTCATTTGAGTGAATAAAGTGATACATACTGCTGAATGAATTTATTACAGCTAACAGTTGGGTAATTTCTACCTACAACTTTGGTATAGAACCCATTTGTTCTGAGCCCCCATCTAGATGAATTCAAAGAAATTGCTTCAGCAAATTCTGATTTCATATAGCAAATATTGAAATGATTCTTCCAACAAACCAGATTATTCGAACGGATAATGCGATAATAAATTCAGCTGAAATATTCTTAGAACCCTTTCAATATACAATATCAAAGTTATATTCTTGAATAAACATGATCCACCTATTTAACCTAGCTATTAACCATCGACATGTTCGCAAGAATGAAAGAGCCTTATGATCAGCTATAATACTTGAATCACTTCCAAGTACAAAAACTCTTCATTTACGAAACGTGAATACAACAGCTGCCACCTGCTACTACTGCTGCTGAACTACCGACACTCAAGTTGATCTCCTTTGAATACCTTCAAATTATCTTGGATCCATCATCAATCCTTCAGAAGAAATAATATGTTCAAGATAGTTTATCTCAGTACAAGCAACATGTGAGTTTTTCGGTTCAATAATTTCCATACCCACCCTCGCAAACTTGTGGAATATAACCTCTGAATATTTGAGATGAACAACTGGCGATTGTCAAAATATCAATGAGTCATAGGCTGTCCACGAATAATACTACCGGCATATAGACTTTCACCAGATGGCATAACTTGGAACACGATAAGCGGCCTCCATGCATAAACCCTGTTTACTGTTGATCTGACCTCATTGGTATTTGCCAATGAGATGTCGTCAAATCAATAGTGCTCAAGATTTGTCCCTTAGTGAAATCATTAATATTTCATTGGGATGATCTCCTACCATTCGCATATCAAGGTGCACGGTACCGGTCTACACAAACCCTAACGGATCAATCTTCCTTGAGGGTACTGCAAAATGAAGCAATCAGGAAGATGTATAATCTTCTCGTCAGATCCCAGGCAACTAGATGACGTTCCAGTGACGTCTTTCTTACGTCACTTGAATGACCAAGGAAACGTCAGTAGTTGACGTCGCATTGACGTGATGATGACGTGAATAAGTCACAGCCCAATGACGTCATATTACTCAAGTCGTATTGACGTCATTCACTCACCAAACTGTGACTTCCGACTGACGTCATAATGACGTCAAAATGACTAAGAGATCTAGGATAAACAGTTCATCCTAGATCTCTTAGTTATGAGATTTAGCAGCAAAAATTCCAATACCTACCTCCTGTCCTTATCCTCCCTAGGAACGCACGATGTTCTTTGAACATTATAGGGATTCCGTTTCGTGCGCTCCAAGCGATAAAAAAAAACTTTCTCAAGCCAGAGACCTACGGCGTCGGTATGTTTCCATGCAACAAGCTCTTAAAATGCGTAATAAAATTCACTCGAACAATAATCAATGTCCTCTGACTAGTGTTATCCCTAATAACATAAGACAATCATGTCCCATGGATATCCTTAGGACGTCCTGTCGGGACATTCAGGGCGTCCAAAGGGAGTTCGAGTTTGGTACCGTGGACGTCCATTGGATGTCTGTGGGACGCACAAATGTCCTACTTGAGGACCAACTAGGGACGTCCTCGAATGCCTAAATCCTACAGTATTCTTCATCAGGCACCACGGAGGGCATCCTCAGGACATCCGTAGGACAACCTATCATCAGCAACGCTGAGGGATATCAATTGAATGTCCATATGACCCAGGGATGTACGAATTATTCTTGAATTTGAATTTTTCTGGGTCCCTCTAGGACCAGATCTTGCATAACTGATGAGGACATCCAGTTGAGTTGATGGTTCGTAGAAGGTTCCCAATAGATCCTGAAAAAGTTTCCCAAGGATGTCCAATAGACTTACGTGAAGGACATTGACGAGGAGTAGTCATAGCCTACGAGCAATCATTCGTCGGCGAGGTATAAGTTAACGTCCTCGCAATTACAGCATATCGGAAGTACCGACTGGGACGTCCATAGGACTTTATTTCTAGGACATTTGAAAAGTACAGTTCATGTACCAACTGGGACATTCGACGGATATCCGTAAGGGCATTCGAAGAATGTCCCTAAGGGACATTTCGATTGTTATACGATCCTGGAAATATTAAAGGCGTCTTTGCAGAGATATTTGAAGGAATAAACCATCAGGGACATTTAATGGTTGTCTAGAAGGGACATTATATAATATCTGGAGATGCCAGAATATGTACTACTCGGGACATTCGATGGATGTCCCTGAAGGAACGTTCATAATTATATCCCATCAGGGACATGCCAAGGACTTCCTTGCATGGACATTCTACAATATGTACGGGATGGGACGTCCCAAGGACACTCATTTTTAGTATAGGACATTCGGAATTGAATTGTACCAAATAGGGACGTCCCTAGGACGTTGTGTGCTATCACTGCTATCAGGGATCGAAACAAATGAGAAATGACAATCTCACAATATCAGATGCTAATAATTCGAGGAATATCAAATCTTCACAATGTTGATAGTTCATCTACCTAGATGATTGACTTGTACAATATTGGTTCCACCTTGGCCCATAAAGCGCATCCGAAGCGCATCCGGAAGTGAGGTCAAGGTCACAGTTGATTGCAATCTATCGAAACGGCCCTAATATCGAGATAGCCCCAGGAGTTGAATAAATCATCGATTTTGATTGTCTTTGCCCTATCGAGGATGGATGTTATCCGAAGGGTCGACTATCGCTTGTGGCGCGTTTGCACTGAAGTTATCTGTGACTTCGAGCATTCCTTCCTTCCTGTGAAAGTTATCTGTATTCTCTTTGTGAAATTTCCATTTTATTTGTGAATATATTTTCTAGGAGTCCATGGCAGTTGATCACGTTATTTTGTTTTGTCAGCTGGCCTCGATTTCAGGATGGTCTTCTCGTTGGCATACGTGAAACGGAATGAAATTCCCTTCAATTTGATGGATTCATCCTCAGATCAACAAAATTTTGACCAATATCATGCCTCAGATTCATGACGTTTTCACGCTCATAGATTGAATGGTATTCACTAAAATATTCCTATGCGAGCATTGTTCAGTGCATCTCATTTTCGTTGCGACTGCCAGGTTTCGCGATTATCAATAATGATAGAGTATTGCGGTTTTTACGTTTCTTTCCTACTTCTTTGTGATTCTTGAGATGGCTCAATCAGATTTTGCATGAATGTTTCCGTTTATGAGATACCGGCTGATTTTTGGCCACCTTCCTCATCTACGAATTTATTGAATGTAATATTGCGTTAAGAACTATGTCTAATAGATGATTCTGGGCAGAATACAGTGGAGTACATAATCATTTTTTTCAGAGTATCGTTCTGAGGAATAAATTTATACATTTCTGAATGAAACACTGAAATGATGAGATACTATACACTGAGCTCAAGATAAAAACGGCCAGTATGGGTATCTTGAAAACTCCAACAGATACAGATTTGATCAAATAAGAGGAAAGTTGCGCTTTTGAGTGGTCGATGAATTGAGCTTCAAGAACTTTTCATATTTTCATATTTTTAATTTCATCTTATTCTACTGTTGACTTTGTCACTCATCACATAATCTGACCAATTACAAGCAAGAGACAACGTGTGCTCATCGCGAAAACATATTTGTCTTCCAATTCTGATTAGTCTAACGGCGTTGATATTTCAACGAAGTATCTATGGATAGCAAATAAATCACTCATCGTCCAACAATTCAACTGTGGAGAGAATTTGTTATCAGATAATAAATGGTAATTCGAGGGTGAGATTCAAGAAAGTTTGTATATAACGAACAGGTTTGTGACAGACTCATGGAAGTTACTCCTAAAAACATATGTTTATATTGAAATAATTAGCTCCCAACGAATTATTTGTATTCGGTCAACGATTCATTTACAAATTACATGGAAGTATTCAATGAGGTAAATTGATGACAAAAAGATGGCGTTAATATTCAACGGAGCATACTCAAACAAATCAATTTATTGATCATAACAAAACCTTTCCCTCAGTGTGGTACATAAGAGAAAGTCTTCTATCCACTGGCTCCAGACTTCTGGAGGTTCGTACTCATTCTAAGGACGCAGTATCACTTAAACTCAGCAATATATACGATATTATTTACAGTGTGATTTCACCTGAGAGTCCTGAATGGAAAATCTCAATAATACTGTTCTGAAAACTTTTTCAAGCCAGAGACCTACGGCGTCGGTCTGCTTCCATGCAACATACTCTCAAAATGTGTTATAAAATTCACTCGAACAATAATGAATGTCCTCTGACTAGTGTTATCGAAAACAAATGAGGAATGACAATCTCACAATATCACATGATAATAATTCAAGGAATATCAAATCTTCACGATGTTGACAGTTCATCTACCTAGATGATTGACGTATACGATATTGAAACTACGAAATAGCCACAACCCAGGTAGAACACTAATATTGGTTCAATATTGAGTCAATAAATGGTGAATGTTGGGAAAATATTAATTTTAATTATTGGGTCAATAAATCAATGTGAACATTCTGGAATCTTGGTGCTATGTTGAATTTCAATCTTGTTTCGATATGCTCTATCCAATATCGAGTTAATATTCGTATACAAGATTGGACAAATATATGATGCCAACTTATAGAAAACTGGTTTCTTATAATTTTCATATGTGAAATCGATATTGAATTCATATTCCCCTACTATATTGGCTAAAATGAGGATGTGATTATTTTGCAATATTATCTTCATGTTGAATTATAATATTCAACCAATATTGAATTTCGTTTTTCAACAAAACTCGAAATCAAAATTCGAAGCCATATTAGCCTCATTAAAAAATTGCGATATTTGTACAATATCAAATCCATTTTCGTTTCCTGTATCCCAGAATACTTAGTTTGCAAGTTGAACGAATGCGGTATTTGATGTCTCTCAGCAGTCGTTTGTTGGAGGCGTGCTAGTGGCGCCAGCTGTTATAACGTAGCTCAAATACTAAGAGAAATATCACGAATATCGATTCGATATTAGAAATCCAATGTCAGTGCAATATTGGTTCTGGCATATTTCATTAGTTATATCTATCTGAAATGGGTCGCATATTGATGAACTAATATTGGCTGAATAAAAATACAAAATATTGATACAATATGTTTTCCAAGATTGATTCGATATTAGGAATACAATATCAGCCCATCATGAAAATTGACATATTGTATTCGTTAATATTTCGCCAATATCAAATAAATATTGGCAAACTGATATCGGCTGGTCACAAAATTTCAATGTTATTACAACATTGGCACTGGATTGATTATTGAATATCGAAATGATAATGAATCACCAATATCAGTGCAATATTGCTGGACAACGAAGAGCAATATTCACCAACCATCATAAATCTGATATTGATGCAATATTTTTTTCCATGATTGATTCAATATTGGAAATACAATATTAGCCCAATCATGGAAATTGACATTGTGATCGTCAATATTTCACCAATATCGAATAGATATTGGTAAATAAATATCGGCTGGAAACAAAATTTCAATGTTATTACAACATTGCTGGACAATGAAATGCAATATTCACTAACCGTCATAAATCGGATATTGAGTCAATATTTTTTTCCAAGATCGATTTGATATTGGAAATGCAATATCAGCCCATCATGAAAATTGACATATTGTGATCGTTAATATTCCTCCAATATCAAATAAATATTGACAAATTGATATCGGCTGGTCACAAAATTTCAATGTTATTAAAATATTGGCAATGGATTGATGATCGAATATTGAAATGAAAAATTGGTTCGATATTGGTGCAATCTAGTAATTCCATATTCAATATTCGAATATTGGGCTAATATGAAACCAAGTTCTAGCCAATATGATGTTCTACCTGGGAATGCTCAAAGTGGAATGAAATGATAAATAAATACAGAAAGCTCTAGGTCATTTCCACACAATGTTCATGAAATGAACAACAATAGTAGATTTCGGGAGAAGAACAACTACTTTCCTAGCTAATGCCACGCAGGACATTGAATTACATCCTCCCGGAATCTATGTATCGACTCGTATAAACGAATACTGATACAAGTGATTCTTTCCTGAATGCCTATTGATTTTGATTTAGCCAGGCCGCTAGACAACCACAGACCGGTTTCGAGCTCATTGACTCTCATCAGTGCAGTGTAGTCTCCAGCCAGCAGTCCTAAGACCGCCAACCCAGCGAAGCCTAGCCAAACAAAAATCAAGTCGGCATTATATTCACCCCGAGGCGTCTCTCATCGACAAAATGAAGGTAACGCCATCTGAGTAGAACAAAGGAAAGAATCACTTCAAAACTGAAATTCCCATACGGGAGTGGCTGGTTGCCCGACTGGCGTGATTTCAACTACGAAATAGCCACAATGCTCAGAGTGGAATGAAATGGTAAATAAATACAAAGAGCTCAAAGTCATTTCCACCCGATGTTCATGAAATGAAAAACAACCTTTGTTCTACTCAGATGGCGTTACTTTCACTTTGTCGATGAAAGATGCCTCGGGGTGAATATAATTGTCGACTTGATTTTTGTTTGGCTAGGCTTCGCTGAGTTGGCGGTCCTAGGACTGCTGGCTGGAGACTACACTGCACTGATGAGAGTCAAAGAGCTCGAAACCGGTCTGTGGTTGTCTAGCGGCCTGGCTGAATCGAAATCAATAGGCATTCAAGAAAGAATCACTTATATCAGTATTCGTTTATACGAGTCGATGCATACATTTCGGGAAGATGTAATTCAATGTCGTGCGTGGCATTAGCAGGGGAAGTAGTTGTTTTTCTCCCGAAATCTACCATTGTTGTTCATTTTATGAACATTGTGTGGAAATAAGATAAGATAAGATAAGATATTTATTTCCAGAAAAAACAAGTTTTGTAGGAAAGTGCACACCCAGCAAACATGATTTTTGCGGCCCTCTAAAGGTACAATGAAACTTGCCGGCGAGCGGTAACAGCGGTCCTCTATTTTACAACTAAATTGGGCCGGCTAGCCCGTGTCCCGGCGGCCGACAGCCGACCGCCTCACTAGAGCCATCAGTATGCCGCTTATTACGTTGCAGGGCTTCTGGTGGGCAGCAGCAAGTACTCAAATGTACTGCATTCATGGCATATCTTCGGCCCGATTGAGACTTTTCAGAGACTGCCATTAATTGGCCGCTTGAGTATTTTCATTCCCCCGATAGAGGAGTTTTTCAGGGCCGTTGGTTAACGGGGTTGAATGAATTCAATATTCATAGTATTCTGTTTTTTGATGTCCCATTTTTCAACTAGGTTTGTCAAAGATTATACAGGGTAATGCACATATCTCAGTGAAAATAGGTTTTTTGATAAGTATTCCAGTTTATATCATCACTTGGAAAGCAACGTATCTCATTTTCACTCAGATTTGCATCACTCTCTTTATTTTCAAACTGGTTAAAAAATGTGGAACTTCAAAAAACAGAATTGAGGTCTCTGAGTTTTTTGTGAATCCTCTGGGTAAAACAGAAATGTGGAATTCACTCCTTACTTGAAGTTGTTGAATAATTACATAAAAATCTCTGAGATGGCATTCTGATATCACAGTTATTTCCAGGAAACTAGCAGTATAAATACCCCATACAAAAACAAGAACTGAAAATATCCATGTGTGTATATTATTGCCATGATCACAACCAATACATATCACAACTATGGAAACATCAAACATCTTAATTCTAGTTCTACGTATCACTCTGTATACTCATTGTTTCAAAAAGTTGCTAACTCTAGGTCAAAAATTACATCACCTATGTACCTATCAGTAGTTGTCCTAAAATGATAGTTGTGCTAGAATGATCATTATATCTGAACATTTTACAAAAAAATATATAAGAATATGAAAAAAACACAAGTAGTGTACCTGAAACAATACAAATCCATTTCGTAGCAATTGAAAATGGTTGGTGTATACCATTACACAGATATGCTAAGATTATATAACTTAACGCTCATACTACACATTTACATAAAAATAAATAAAAAGTTGAGAGTACCTATATCTGAAACAATGGAACTATACAAGTGCTTTTCATAACGCTTTCGGTATACACATATCACATATTATTATCATTGAGAAAATCAAGTACTGAGTAGTATGCTTTATCTATCAGAAGATTTTTCACTGAACTTTTGAATTTATTGAATGGCATAAACTTATAATCGGTAGGCAGTTTATTGAATAGTTTCGCACTACTGTAATAAACGCTGTTCTCAAAAAACGATGTGTTATGATGAGGAAGTAAGATCATTTTGTAGAACTGTCGAGTGGAGGAAGAACTAAAATTGAACAGATTTCGATTTTTGTGACAAAAACATAAAGCTTCAAGAATGTAGAGGAAAGGTAATGTTAAAATTCTCATTTGAATGAAATATTGACGACACGAAGTACTTCGAGAAAGTCCTAATATTATTCTAATTGCCCTTTTCTGTAGCACAAACACTGATTTCCACATCATTGATTTAGCCCAGAAAAGAATTCCATAGGACATATGAGAGTAAAAATTCGCAAAATAAACCATTTTTAGGGTTTCGATGAATAGACCATTCGCTTTCAAGGTTCTCAAAGCAAAACAACTGCTGCTCAATTTCTTATTGAGGTGTTGAATATGATGTTTCCAGTTCAATTGTGAATCCAATAAAAAACCAAGACATTTACTTTCATCTACAACGGCTACATTGAAGGCAACATCAACTACATCTAATAAAGGCCTCTGGCAGAAATTTACACAGTGCGTTTTGGAAAAGTTTACACTAATGTTGTTTATTTCGCACCAATCATTTATTGTTATCAATGTCGAGTTCAGATTCAGGGTAGATTCTTGCGGGTTTGAACCATTGATTAGGAATAATGTATCATCGGCAAACATCGTTGTGGAGGCCTGAGGAATATTGCTTGGCAGATCGTTGATATACAGAATGAATAAAAGTGGGCCTAAGATGGATCCTTGTGGTACACCTGTGTTTATATCACCCCAATCCGAATAAACTTTCTTATTGTCTCTAGAGATGACCACCCTTTGTTGTCTATGGAAAAGATAATTAGTGAACCATTTGAGAGGCGTGCCTCTTATGCCATAATGCCCAAGTTTGAGGAGCAGTATTTCAAAACTCACACTATCGAAAGCCTTCTCAAGGTCACAGGCTAACCCGATTTGGTTGATTCTCGTGTCTAATTTATTATAAATTGCTTGAGTAATATCGTACATTGCTGAAGAAGTTGATTTTTTGTTCAGAAATCCATGTTGATTGAGTTATGATTTTATAGGCGTCTAAGAATGCTAGGAGTCTTTTATGTACTAGTTTTTCTAAAAGTTTTGCTACAGTAGGCAACAGCGAAATGGGCCTGTAGTTGTTGAAATCTTTCTTATCGCCTTTTTTGTACAGAGGAATCACATTTGACTTTTTTAAACAAGGTGGAAAGACTCCTTGAACAAAAGATTCATTGAAAAGTTTCACTATATGAGGTAAAATAATGTGAATACTGTTTTTTAGTAGTTTCATGTTATTGAGAGTTTCGAGAATTTCTGTTTCATCAGTGGGATACATGAAAAAAGATATAGAATTGGGTGCACAGTAACTATTTAGAAATTTATTAATTTGAGTTTGAATAATAATTGAATTAGAGGGAACGACATTGAGAAAAAAATCGTTTAGTTCAGTGCATGATTCACTAGAATGATCACATGAAATAGATGTATCATTGTGGGTGGAACTTGAGCCCAATTCCGAATTAACGAGCTGCCAAATTCGTTTGATTTTGTTGTCACTTGACCTAATCTCTCTGTCGAAATAAGAAGTTTTAGCTGCTAGTATAAGCATTTTCAGAATTTGACAATATGTTTTGATATGCTTTTCCAGAACTGCATTGTGATAATTTCTAGTCAAGGTTATGAGTTGCCTTTTGTGCTTACATGAGTTTCGGAGACCTCTTGTCATCCAACATTTCCTCTGATTCGTTTTGACTTTTTTCAACGGGAACGATTTCTCCAAACAGTCCACCTGAATATTCTGAAACATTTCGAACTTCTCCTCCAAGTACTGAAAAGGAATTGCACAGTACCTTCTTTCGGTTAACATCACCTTCAAATTATTCTTAAATACATTGATGTTTTTGTCTGAATAGAAGCGTTCCATGGAAAATTCAGTTCTTCTGTTATCGTGACCAATTTTGAATTGTATATATTGTGAAAAGTGATCAGCAAAGCCATTGTCCACATTTTTTGTCTCATAATCCTCAAAATTAACAAATATATTATCTAAGCAAGTTGCTGTTGTTATACAAACTCTAGTATAATCAAAAATTGTTTGATGCATGTTGAATGAGCGCAAAACATTCAGCAGATCATTTTTATTATCAGAATCCGACATAAAGTTCACATTAAAGTCTCCACATAGTATGACAGAGATATTTTTGACGCTAAAAATATCGACCAGTAAAGCCTCTAAGTTATTTAGAAATACAATAAAATCCGCAGATGGATGGATCACGCTAAATTCGAAAATTTGTTCAATAGCTAAATGCTTATATTTATCCAACAAACAAATAGAATCCTTGATAAGATGTTCTCTTACAAAGATGGCAGAGCCACCATTTTTATGAATAGAACGACTGAAATAAGACATCAATTTAAAATCTTTGGGGACACAGTATTCCATATTTTCACTTTTCATCCAATGTTCAGACACACAGAAAAAATCAACATTTTTCCCCTCATTTGCAAAGAATATATTCAGCTCAGCGATTTTATTACTCAGACACTGAATATTTTGATGCATTAGTACTTTGGGTGACTTTGAGATTTTCGTATTTATTTATACAATATTGGTTCCACCTTCCATGAAGTGCATCCGTAGCGCATCCGGAAGTGAGGTCAAGGTCACAGTTGACTGCAATCTATCGAAACGTCCCTTATATCGGGATAGCCCCAGGAGTTGACTCAATCATCGATTTTGATTGTCTTGGCCCTATCGAGGATGGATATCATCCGAAGGGTCGACTATCGCTTGTGGCGCGTTTGCACTAACCATATCTGTATTTTCTTCGTGAAATTTCCATTTCATTTGTGAATATTTTCTAGGAGTCTATGGCAGTTGATCACGTTATTTCGTTTTGTCAGCTGGCCTCGATTTCAGAATGGTCTCCTCGTAGGTCGGCATACTTACGTGATACGGAATCAAATTTGTTTCAATCTGATGAATTCATCGTCAGATCAACAGAATTTCGACCACTATTATGCCTCAGATGTATTATGCCGTTAAATTTTCACGCTTATCGATTAATTGGTATTCACTAGAATATTCGATTCAGTGCATCTCATTTTCGTTGCGACTGTCAGGTTAAGCAATTATTGATAATGATAGAGCATTGCGGTTTTCACGTTCCTGTTCCACTTCTTTGTGATACTCAGGATGGCTCAATAAGATTTTACATAAATGTTTCTGTTCATAAGATACCAGCCCATTTTTAGCCACCTTGTTATACGACGCTATACATAGTGGAGTATACTACGGCCGTGCCAAAAATGCTATCTCGGAAACTAAGCGAGATAGAGGTATAGTTGCTTTGGAGAAAATGATCCCCATCGAATTTTGAGCAACTTTGGTTTTTGTGTGTGGTCTGTCTGTCTGTCTGTCTGTACTCTGTGTTAATCATAAATCGATATATCTCCGGAACCCTTCGACATATCGACTTGAAATTTTGCCATCTTATTGTACTCAAAACAATATTATGTCATTAAAATATGAAGGAAATCGGAAAACTCTAAGGTGGTTTTTCCGGGTTTTTTCGATTTTTCACCGGAAGTTCCTTGTAACCACTCTACAAATCGCAAAAGTGGTCCGATCGATTTCATTTCTTGTGAAAAAAACCTCTATCAGGAAGAGACGAAGCCTATTGAAATTGAGCAGGGTCGGAAAATTCCAAGTGGGTTTTTCAAGGAGATTTTCCGAAAAACACGGTTCGCTTTAAAACGACATATCTCCTGAACCAATAGACTAAATCCAAATTTGAAAAATGCACCGTATGCCTCTTTGATGACGCAACAAATTATCATTCGATCATTTTTTCGTGCATCCATCGGAAACTGGAAAAACAAATGAAAACCCAAACATCAAAATTTGAAATCCTTTTAATTCAATATATATCGAAAACAAATGGAAAAATCGAAAATTATCTAGAGTGCAATGTTATCCACTGGAACATTCCCTACAAATCATTTTCCATAATTTTTTCTGTAAACCCAATAGTACAGGAAATAAAGTGAAAAATATGAAAAAAAAAATTTTAACGACCCATAGGGTACTATGAAGATATATTGAAAAACATAGATTATCGATAGATGAAGCTCATCTACCTCCACTGAGGCATGGAAAATTTTTTCATTTTGTTGATTGGAAGATGGAACATAAGTGTTGAAAATTTTATTCTCAGATAATTCCAAATATCTCGAAAACAACTGAAAATATCTGAAAATGTTATAGAACCAAAATTATTTCTTTTGATAAAATCCACAAAAAATCCTCATAACATTTTTTTCTAAATTCAATAGTTCGGGAGATACGATGAAAAAACTAAAAAATTCACAAGTTCCTAGATAATCACTTGCCAATAGAAAACGAAACAAAAAACAAAAGAAAGTAAAAAAAGCACACTCGAGTGTGTGGAAAAACCAAGACAGTCGAGTGGGCTAAGTACGTAGTTTGGGGGAAAAATTTCCAGTTCTCCGAACTTTCATAGCGTCGTATACACATCTTTGGTGCCCAATGATAGTTTCAATTTAAAAATATACTCATGATATGGTGCCATCTTACATGAGCAATAATAAAATATAATCTGCTTTCATAGCGTCGTATAAATTATCTGACCTCTAAATGAACTAATACCTTATGAAAACTACATCTATACTAATCTGATACCTTTTAAAAACTACGTATCTCACTTGTTATACGACGCTATACATAGTGGAGTATACTACGGCCGTGCCAAAAATGCTATCTCGGAAACTAAGCGAGATAGAGGTATAGTTGCTTTGGAGAAAATGATCCCCATCGAATTTTGAGCAACTTTGGTTTTTGTGTGTGGTCTGTCTGTCTGTCTGTCTGTACTCTGTGTTAATCATAAATCGATATATCTCCGGAACCCTTTGACATATCGACTTGAAATTTTGCCATCTTATTGTACTCAAAACAATATTATGTCATTAAAATATGAAGGAAATCGGAAAACTCTAAGGTGGTTTTTCCGGGTTTTTTCGATTTTTCACCGGAAGTTCCTTGTAACCACTCTACAAATCGATAAAAAAAACTCTATCAGGAAGAAACGAAGCTTATTGAAATCCAGCAGGGTCGGAAAATTCCAAGTAGGTTTTTCGAGGAGATTTTCCGAAACACACGGTTCGCTTTAAAACGACATATCTCGTGAACAAATAGACTAAATCCAAATTTGAGAAATGCACCGTATGCCTCTTTGATGACGCAACAAATTATCATTCAATCATTTTTTCGTGCATCCATCGGAAACTGGAAAAACAAATGAAAACCCAAACATCAAAATTTGAAATCCTTTTAATTCAATATATATCGAAAACAAATGGAAAAATCGAAAATTATCAAGAGTGCAATGTTATCCACTGGAACATTCCCTACAAATCATTTTCCATAATTTTTTCTGTAAACCCAATAGTACAGGAAATAAAGTGAAAAATATGAAAAAAAAAATTTTAACGACCCATAGGGTACTATGAAGATATATTGAAAAACATAGATTATCGATGGATGGAGCTCATCGACTTCCACTGAACCATGAAATATTTTTTCATTTTGTTGATTGGAAGATGGAACAAAAGTGTTGAAAATTTCATTCTCAGATAATTCCAAATATCTCGAAAACAACTGAAAATATCTGAAAATGTTATAGAACCAAAATTATTCCTTTTGATAAAAGCTACAAAAAATCCTCATAACATTTTTCTCTGAATTCAATAGTTCGGGAGATACGATGAAAAAACTAAAAAATTTACAAGTTCCTAGATAATCACTTGCCAATAGAAAACGAAACAAAAAAACAAAAGAGAGTAAAAAAAGCACACTCGACTGTCTTGATTTTTTTTCTATAAACTACGTACCTAGCTCACTCTACCGTCTTTATTTTTACCAATAAACTAGGTACGGGCTAAGTACGTAGTTTGTACGAAAAATCTCCAGTTCTCTGAACTTTCATAGCGTCGTATACACATCATTGGTGCCCAATGATAGTTTCAATATAAAAATATGCTCATGATATGGTGCCATGGCCTCAACTTCCATCTTACATGAGCAATGATAAAATATCATCTGCTTTTATAGCGTCGTATAAATCATCTGACCTCTATACTAATCTAATACCTAATGAAATTTACATCTATACTAATCTGATACCTTTCAAAAACCACGTACCCCACTTGTTATACGACGCTATACATAGTGGAGTATACTACGGCCTTGCCAAAAATGCTATCTCGGAAACTAAGCGAGATAGAGGTATAGTTACTTTGGAGAAAATGATCCCCATCGAATTTTGAGCAACTTTGGTTTTTGTGTGTGGTCTGTCTGTCTGTCTGTACTCTGTGTTAATCATAAATCGATATATCTCCGGAACCCTTTGACATATCGTCTTGAAATTTGGCCATCTTATTGTACTCAAAACAATATTATGTCATTGAAATATGAAGGAAATCGGAAAACTCTAAGGTGGTTTTTCCGGTTTTTTTCGATTTTTCACCGGAAGTTCCTTGTAACCACTCTACAAATCGCAAAAGTGGTCCGATCGATTTCATTTTTCGTGAAAAAGACCTCTATCAGGGAGAGACGAAGCCTATTGAAATTGAGCAGGGTCGAGAAATTCCAAGTGGGTTTTTCAAGGAGATTTTCCGAAAAACACGGTTCACTTTGAAACGATATATCTCCTGAACCCTTTGACATATCGACTTGAAATTTTGCCATCTTATTGTACTCAAAACAATATTATGTCATTGAAATATGAAGGCAATCGGAAAACTCTGAGGTGGTTTTTCCGGGTTTTTTCGATTTTTCACAGGAAGTTTTTTGTAACCACTCTACAAATCGCAAAAGTGGTCCGATCGATTTCATTTTTTGTGAAAGAAAACACCATCAGGAAGAGACGAAGCCTATCGAAATTGAGCGGGGTCGGAAAATTCCAAGTGGGTTTTTCAAGGAGATTTTCCGAAACACACGGTTCGCTTTAAAACGATATATCTCCTGAACAAATAGACTAAATCCAAATTTGAAAAATGCACCGTATGCCTCTTTGATGACGCAACAAATTATTATTCAACTATTTTTTCGTGCATCCATCGGAAAATGGAAAAACAAATGAAAATCCAAACATCAAAATTTGAAATCCTTTCAATTCAATATATATCGAAAACAAATGGAAAAATCGAAAATTATCAAGAGTGCAAAGTTATCCACTGGGACATTTCCTACAAATTATTTCGCATAATTTTTCCTGTAAACCCAATAGTACAGGAAATAAAGTGAAAAATATGAAAAAAAAAATTTGAACGACCCATAGGGTACTATGAAGATATATTGAAAAACATAGATTATCGATAGATGGAGCCTATCGACTTCCACTGAACCATGAAATATTTTTTCATTTTGTTGATTGGAAGATGGAACAAAAGTGTTGAAAATGTTATTCTCAGATAATTCCAAATATCTCGAAAACAACTGAAAATATCTGGAAATGTTATAGAACCAAAATTATTCCTTTTGATTAAATCTACGAAAAATCCTCATAACATTTTGCTCTGAATTCAATAGTTCGGGAGATACGATGAAAAAACTAAAAAATTTACAAGTTCCTAGATAATCACTTGCCAATTTTTTTTCCCATAAACTACGTACATAGCTCACTCTACTACTTTGCCAATAAACTAGGTACGGGCTAAGTACGTAGTTTGTACGAAAAATCTCCAGTTCTCTGAACTTTCATAGCGTCGTATACACATCATTGGTGCCCAATGATAGTTTCAATATAAAAATATGCTCATGATATGGTGCCATGGCCTCAACTTCCATCTTACATGAGCAATGATAAAATATCATCTGCTTTTATAACGCCGTATAAATTATCTGACCTTTATACTGATCTGATACCTTTTAAAAACTACGTACCCACTTGTTATACGACGCTATACCTATATAGTGAAGTATACTACGTCCTTGCCAAAAATGCTATCTCGGAAACTAAGCGAGATAGAGGTATAGTCACTTTGGAGAAAATGATCCCCATCGAATTTTGAGCAACTTTGGTTTTTGTGTGTGGTCTGTCTGTATGTCTGTCTGTACTCTGTGGTAATCATAAATCGATATATCTCCGGAACCCTTTGACATATCGACTCGAAATTTCGTCATCTTATTGTACTCAAAACAATATCATGTCATTAAAATATAAAGGAAATCGGAAAACTCTAAGGTGTTTTTTCCGGGTTTTTTCGATTTTTCACCGGAAGTTTCTGTAACCACTCTACAAATCGCAATAGTGGTCCGATCGATTTCATTTTTTGTGAAAAAAAAAATTCTATCAGGAAGAGACGTAGCCTATTGAAATTGAGCAGGGTCGGAAAATTCCAAGTGGGTTTTTCAAGGAGATTTTCCGAAACACACGGTTCGCTTTAAAACGACATATATCTCCTGAACCAATAGACTAAATCCAAATTTGAAAATTGCACCGTATGCCTCTTTGATGACGCAACAAATTATTATATCACCATTTTTTCGTGCATCCATCGGAAAATGGAAAAATAAATGAAAATCAAAACATCAAAATTTGAAATATATATCGAAAACAAATGGGAAAATCGAAAATTATCAGAAGTGGAAAGTTATCCACTGGAACATTTCCTACAAATTATTACCCATATTTTTTTCTGTAAAGCCAATAGTACAGGAAATAAAGTAAAAAATATGAGAAAAAAAATTTGAACGACCCATAGGGTACCATGAAGATATATTGAAAAACAAAGATTATCGATAGATGAAGCTCATCGACTTCCACTGAACCATGAAATATTTTTTCCTTTTGTTGATTGGAAGATGGAACAAAAGTGTTGAAAATTCTATCCTTCGATAATTTCAAATATTTCGAAAACAACTGAAAATATCTGAAAATGTTATGGAACCGAAATTATTCCTTTTGATAGAATCTACAAAAAATCCGTGAAACATTTTTCTCTGAATTCAATAGTTCGGGAGATACGATGAAAAAACTAAAAACAATACAAGTTCCTAGATAATCACTTGCCAATAGAAAACAAAACAAAAAACAAAAAAAAGTGAAAAAAGCACACTCGACTGTCTTGATTTTTTCCCACAAACTACGTACCTAGCTCACTCGACTGTCTTGATTTCCCACAAAGAAGAAATATGTTGGCATTGTTTGAACTTTCTTTTGTTTTTGTTTTTTTAGTCCCTATTTGCGTGGAAAAACCAAGACAGTCGAGTGGGCTAAGTACGTAGTTTGTGGGAAAAATCTCCAGTTCTCTGAACTTTCAGAGCGTCGTATACACATCTTTGGTGCCCAATGATAGTTTCAATATAAAAATATGCTCATGATATGGTGCCATGGCCTCTACTTCCATATTACATGAGCAATGATAAAATATCATCTGCTTGTCGTATAAATTATCTGACCTCTACAATAATCTAATACCTAATGAAAACTACATCTATACTAATCTAATACCTTTCAAAAACTACGCACCTCACTTGTTATACGACGCTATACCTATAGTGGAGTATACTACGGCCTTGCCAAAAATGCTATCTCGGAAACTAAGCGAGATAGAGGTATAGTTACTTTGGAGAAAATGATCCCCATCGAATTTTGAGCAACTTTGGTTTTTGTGTGTGGTCTGTCTGTCTGTCTGTCTGTACTCTGTGTTAATCATAAATCGATATATCTCCGGAACCCTTCGACATATCGACTTGAAATTTTGCCATCTTATTGTACTCAAAACAATATTATGTCATTAAAATATGAAGGAAATCGGAAAACTCTAAGGTGATTTTTCCGGGTTTTTTCGATTTTTCACCGGAAGTTTCTTGTAACCACTCTACAAATCGCAAAAGTGGTCCGATCGATTTCATTTTTCGTGAAAAAAAACTCTATCAGAGAGAGACGAAGCCTATTGAAATTGAGGAGGGTCGGAAAATTCCAAGTGGGTTTTTCAAGGAGATTTTCCTAAAAACACGGTTCGCTTTAAAACGACATATCTCCTGAACCAATAGACTGAATCCAAATTTGAAAAATGCACCGTATGCTTCTTCGATGACGCAACAAATTATTATCCCACCATTTTTTCGTGCATCCATCGGAAAATGGAAAAACAAATGGAAATCAAAACATCAAAATTTGAAATCCTTTCAATTCAATATATATCGAAAACAAATGGAAAAATCGAAAATTATCAGGAGTGCAAAGTTATTCACGGAAACATTTCCTACAAATTATTACCCATCATTTTTTCTGTGAACCTAATAGTACAGGAAATAAAGTGAAAAATATGAAAAAAAAATTTGAACGACCCATAGGGTACCATGAAGATATATTGAAAAACAAAGCTTATCGATAGATGAATCTCATCGACATCAACTGAACCATGAAATATTTTTTCCTTTCGTTGATTGGAAGATGGAACAAAAGTGTTGAAAATTTTATTCTCAGATAATTCCAAATATCTCGAAAACAACTGAAAATATCTGAAAATGTTATAGAATCAAAATTATTCCTTTTGATAGAATCTACAAAAAATCCATATAACATTTTTCTCTGAATTCAATAGTTCGGGAGATACGATGGAAGAACTAAAAAATTTACAAGTTCCTAATCACTTGCCAATAGAAAACAAAACAAAAAACAAGAGGAAGTAAAAAAAGCACACTCGACTGTCTCGATTTTTTTCTCATAAACTACGTACCTACCTAGCTCACTCGACCGTCTGGAAAAACCAAGACAGTCGAGTGGGCTAAGTACGTAGTTTGTGGGAAACATCTCCAGTTCTCTGAACTTTCATAGCGTCGTATATACATCTTTGGTGCCCAATGATAGTTTCAATATAAAAATATGCTCATGATATGGTGCCATGGCCTCTACTTCCATCTTACATGAGCAATGATAAAATATCGTCTGCTTTTATAGCGTCGTATAAATTATCTGACCTCTATACTAATCTGATACCTAATGACAACTACATCAATACTAATCTGATACCTTTCAAAAACTACGTACCTCACTTGTTATACGACGCTATACCAATAGTGGAGTATACTACGGCCTTGCCAAAAATGCTATCTCGGAAACTAAGCGAGATAGAGGTATAGTTACTTTGGAGAAAATGATCCCCATCGAATTTTGAGCAACTTTGGTTTTTGTGTGTGGTCTGTCTGTCTGTCTGTCTGTCTGTACTCTGTGTTAATCATAAATCGAAATATCTCCGGAACCCTTTGACATATCGACTTGAAATTCTGCCATCTTATTGTACTCAAAACAATATCATGTCATTAAAATATGAAGGAAATCGGAAAACTCTAAGGTGGTTTTTCCGGGTTTTTTCGATTTTTCACCGGAAGTTTCTTGTAACCACTCTACAAATCGCAAAAGTGTTCCGATCGATTTCATTTTCTGTGAAAAAAACTCTATCAGGAAGAGACGAAGCCTATCGAAATTGAGCAGGGTCGGAAAATTCCAAGTGGGTTTTTCAAGGAGATTTTCCGAAACACACGGTTCGCTTTAAAACGACATATCTCCTGAACCAATAGACTAAATCCAAATTTGAAAAATGCACCGTATGCCTCTTTGATGACGCAACAAATTATTATTCCACCATTTTTTCGTGCATCCATCGGAAAATGGAAAAACAAATGAAAATCAAAACATCAAAATTTGAAATCCTTTCAATTCAATATATATCGAAAACAAATGAAAAAATCGAAAATTATCAGAAGCGCAAAGTTATCCACTGGAACATTTCCTACAAATTATTTTCCATATTTTTTTCTGTGAACCCAATAGTACAGGAAATAAAGTAAAAAATATGAAAAAAAAAATGTGAACGACCCATAGGGTACTATGAAGATGTATTGAAAAACAAAGATTATCGATAGATGGAGCTCATCGACTTCCACTGAACCATGAAATATTTTTTCATTTTGTTGATTGGAAGATGGAACGAAAGTGTTGAAAATTTTATTCTCAGATAATTCCAAATATCTCGAAAACAACTGAAAATATCTGAAAATGTTATAGAACCAAAATTATTCCTTTTGATAAAATCTACAAAAAATCCTCATAACATTTTGCTCTGAATTCAATAGTTCGGGAGATACGATGAAAAAACTAAAAAATTTACAAGTTCCTAGATAATCACTTGCCAATTTTTTTCCCATAAACTACGTACATAGCTCACTCTACTGTCTTTATTTTTGCCAATAAACTAGGTACGGGCTAAGTACGTAGTTTGTACGAAAAATCTCCAGTTCTCTGAACTTTCATAGCGTCGTATACACATCATTGGTGCCCAATGATAGTTTCAATATAAAAATATGCTCATGATATGGTGCCATGGCCTCAACTTCCATCATACATGAGCAATGATAAAATATCATCTGCTTTTATAGCGTCGTATAAATTATCTGACCTCTATACTAATCTAATACCTAATGAAAACTACATCTGTACTAATCTGATACCTTTCAAAATCTACGAACCTCACTTGTTATACGACGCTATGCATAGTGGAGTGAATTATGAAAAATAAGATACACATGATAGATTGGAATTAGGCTCTGCTTGACTTGTTATACGAAGCTATACCTATATAGTTGAGTATACTACTGCCTTGCCAAAAATGCTATCTCAGAAACTAAGCGAGAAAGAGGTATAGTCACTTTGGAGAAAATGATCCCCATCTAATTTTGAGCAACTTTGGTTTTTAAGTGTGGTCTGTCTGTCTGTACTCTGTGGTAATCATAAATCGATATATTTCCGGAACCCTTTGACATATCGGCTTGAAATTTTGCCATCTCATTTTACTCGAAACAATATTATGTCATTAAAATATGAAGGTAATCGGAAAACTCTAAGGTGGTTTTTCCGGGTTTTTTCGATTTTTCACCGGAAGTTTCTTGTGACCTCTCTACAAATCGCAAAAGTGGTCCGATCGATTTCATTTTTTGTGAAGAGAAACTCTATCAGGAAGAGACGAAGCCTATTGAAATTGAGCAGGGTCGGGGAATTCCAAGTGGGTTTTTCAAGGAGATTTTTCGAAACACGAGGTTCGCTTTAAAATGACATATCTCCTGAACCAATAGACTAAATCCAAATTTGAAAAATGCACCGCATGCCTCTATGATGACGCAACAAATTATTATTTCACCATTTTTTCTTGCATCCATCGGAAAATGGAAAAACAAATGAAAATCAAAACATCAAAATTTTAAATCCTTTCAATTCAATATACAGGCTGATTCACGGTGGATGGCACATTAGACGTTTCTGGTGAACCAGACAACGGATCAGTTTGAAAATTTAATGGAGGGCATATTCGGACATTCTCTAGCCAACTAAAATATTTTCGACAATGCGGTGTTGCCGCTTCTATTAGAAAGCAGTAGCAACTTTGATTTTTCAAATGGAACACTCTGTATTTTATTGCATTTTCAGATTCTCCCTGAAGAGCAAATTTCATCGATGTATCACACTTGGGGTCTAGCGGAAATGATTACAGAGATATAGGGTGTGAAAAATCGACATTTTTCAACTTTAGGAATTTTTTTTGTCGAAACTATTCATTATTGGTCAAAACGGCTCACATGTCCCTATCTCAACTTTTGATCAATTATCTACTAACATTTAATTGAAACAAATACAGGGTGGTGCAGAATTCAGAATCTTGATCACCCGGTATATGTCCCAATTAAATATCAGTAGATAGTTAATCAAAAGTTGAGATAGGGACATGTAAGCCGTTTTGACCAATAATGAATAGTTTCGACACAAAAAAATCCTAAAGTTGAAAAATGTCGATTTTTCACACCCTATATCTCTGTAATCATTTCCGCTAGACCCCAAGTGTGATACATCGATCAAATCAACTCTTCAGGGAGAATCTATAAATGCAATAAAATACAGAGTGTTCCATTTGAAAAATCAAAGTTGCTACTGCTTTCTAATAGAAGCGGCAACACCGCATTGTCGAAAATATTTTAGTTCGCTAGAGAATGTCCGAATATGCCCTCCATTGAATTTTCAGAATGATCCGTTGTCTGGTTCACCAGAAACGTCTAATGTGCCATCCACCGTGAATCAGCCTGTATATCGAAAACAAATTGGAAAATCGAGAATTATCAGAAGTGCAAAGTTATCCACTGGAACATTTTCTACTAATC
>OU896721.1:7535257-7614512 GCA_918026855.4 Phaedon cochleariae | reverse complement strand
TCTGTTCTGACCTCCGAAAGTGATTCATTGATAAAATGATACTTCTGTTCAGTATCGAGCTCCATTTGAGAAATTTCAATGCATCAATAATAAAAGTTCTACATTCATAACCTGTCAGAATGAAGCCAATGAACCCTCTACATTCCTACTCCGAGCCGCCGATGAACAAACCGCTCAGGAATGTTCAAGTCATTGCCGCCAGGAGGGGCGACGTGTAATTGAAGAATTAGGAATCGAGGTCGCTTTATTGCGATGAGAAGGAAGTGATCTAGTAAGAACAAAATGGCAGGAATATAAATATATAACTAAACATGAAACTTCATTTACCTATCTCGAGATGTCAAAATTTGATTACTTACATAACCTACCTATTTTTAACGAACAGAAACTCTCAAATGTCAGAGAAGGTATCAGAATTCAGTCCGAATCTCATGAACTGTGGGTGGAGTATTATAGCGATCGAGAGCAAGAGAAAATTTTTTTCATTAAAATCTGCATTCAGTATGCGCCTATATGAAAAAAAAATTATCGTAGATTCCAATATCAGAGATATTATTTTGCATGTATTTCAATCATTTCTCATTACATATACCACAATTGAACTAGATTATTTTTGATATGTTGGTATAACAATGACCAACTTACAGCCTGAAATCCAATGTGAATTCAGTGAATATATGAAAAGAAATGATAAAAATCAGAGGGATCCACAATACCACTGATGTTCATGTCGATTTGAAGAATGATACTGAATCTGCATTGAAACATTCCTGAACATGAGTATAGAATGAAGAAAAAACATTACTAATACATTCTCCTGACACAACTTGGGTTAAATTGCTGCATATTACTGATTCCTCGATGGACTTGCATTTTCTCAAAGTAGGGGAATTTTCTGGCCTACTGGCAACGCTGCAATTTGCTCCATTCTGAAGTCAGAAATAGCGCCCCCCGTGACAGTTTGCCGAACTTACTCTTGTTGGTAGGAGACCTGGTTGGAATTTCGTAATATCAAGTGGGCTGGTTGCCTATTTGATCGAGAGGTTTTGGGCACGCTTGAGGATAGGGACTTGACACACCAGTCATTTAGCCACCTTAGTCACAGTGTAAACAAAGTCAAAGTCGGAGTTTCTTGTTCTGCAAGCTGTCTGCGTTATAACCGCTTGGAAGTCGTCTTATATGGTCTATGCAAACTCGTCTGCTTCAATAGTGTCAATGTAAATTGATGAAATAGAGAGATATAGTGTGCACAACGATGGAGTCGATGTATCTCCATTTGCCAATTGTACTCGTTATATACCCTTCAAAGTCGTCTTATATGTTCACTGCAGTCGTATCTGCTTCAACTGTATGCATGCCAGATGTTATACTGCAGAGTAACAGTGTAAACATAGTCAGAGTCGAGGTTTCTTGTTCTGCAAGCTGTGTGCGTAATACCTGCTCGGGGAGTCGTCTCATATTGTCATTCTGCTTCAATAGTGTCAATGTAAGATGATAGGATAGAGAGATATAGTGTGCACAACGATGATGTCGATGTTCCTTCATTCGCCTATTGTACCCATTATAATCCCTTCAAAGTCGTATTATACGGTCACTGCAATCGTTCCTGCATTAACTGTATGCATGTCATATGCTAGACTGCAGAGTTACAGTGTGAACATAGTCGAAGTCGAAGTTTTTTGTTCTGCAAGTTGTGTGCGTAATACCCGCTTAGAAGTCGTCTCATATGGGCATTGCGAACACTTTTGCGTCAATAGTATCCATGTGAGATGATAGGATAGAGAGATAGAGTGTGCACACCGATGAAGTCGATGTAACTTCATTTGCCTATTGAACTCGTTATATACCCTTCAGAGTCGTCTTATACAGTCACTGCCATCGTATCTGCTTCAACTGTATGCATGTCAGATGCTTGGCGGCAGAGTTACAGTGTAAACATAGTCGACGTCGAAGTTCCTTGTTGTGCAAGTTGTGTGCGTTATACCCGCTTGGAAGTCGTCTCATATGGGCATCGGAAACTCGTCTGCTTCAATAGTATACATGTGAGTTGATAGGAAAGGGATATAGAGTGTGCACACCGATGCAGTCAATGTATCTTCATCTGCCTATTGTACTCGCTATATACCCTTTAAAGTTGCCTTATATGGTCACTACGATCATATCATCTTCAATTGTGTGCATGTCAGATGCTAGACTGCAGAGTGACAGTGTAAACATAGTCGACGTCGAAGTTACTTGTTCTGCGAGCTGTGTGCGTTATACCTGCCTGAAAGCCGTCTCGTATGGTCAATGCGAACTTGTCTGCTTCGGTAGTGGTTATGTGAGGTAATAGGATAGAGATATATAGTGTGTACGACAACGATGTATCTTCATTTGCCTATTGTACTCGTAATATACCCTTCACAGTCATCTCAAACGGTCACTGCAATCGTATCTGCTCCAACTGTATGCATGTCATATGATAAACTGCAGAGTAATGATGTAAACATAGTCGAAGTCGAAGTTCCTTGTTCTGCAAAGTGTATGCGTTATACCCGCTTAGGAGTCGTCTAATATGGTCAATGTGAACTTGTCTGCTTCAATATCGTTCATGTGATATGAAAGGACAGAAAGATATAGTGTTCACAACGACGAAGTCGATATATCACCATTTGCCTGTTGTACTCGCTAAATACCCTTCAAAGTCGTCTTATATGATCACTGTCGTCGAATCTGCTTCAACTGTATGCATGTCAGATGTTATACTGCAGAGTTACAGTGTAAACATAATCGAAGTCAATGTTTCTTGTTCTGTAAGCTGTGTGCATTATACATGCTTGGAAGTCGTCTTATATGGTCATTGCGAAGATGTCTGCTTCGAGAGTGTCCATGTGAGATGATTTGATAGAGAGATATAGTGTGCACAACGATGAAGTCGATGTATCTTCATTTGCATATTGTACTTGTTATAAATCCTTCAAAGTCATCTCATACGGTCACTGCAATCGTTTCTGCACCAACTGTATGCAAACTGTATGCGTTATAATCGCTTGAAAGTCGTCTTATATGGTCAATGCGAACTTGTCTGCTTCAATAGTGTCCATGTGAGATGATAGGATGAAGATATATAGTGTGTACGACGATGGGGTCGTTGTATCCCCATTTGCCTATTGTACTCGTTATATACCCTTCAGAGTCATCTCATACGGTCACTGCCATCGCATCTGCTCCAACTGTATGCATGTCAGATGCTGGAGTGCAGAGTTAAAGCGTAAACATAGTCGAAAACAAAGTTTCTTGTTCTGCAAACTGTATGCGTTATACTCGCTTGGAAGTCGTCTTATATGGTCAATGCGAACTTGTCTGCCTCAATAGTGTCCATGTGAGATGATAGGATGAAGATATATAGTGTGTACGACGATGGAGTCGTTGTATCCCCATTTGCCTATTGTACTCGTTATATACCCTTCAAAGTCGTATCATACGGTCACTGCCATCGTACCTGCTTCAACTGTATGCATGTCAGATGCTGGACTGCAGAATTACAGTGTGAACATAGTCAAAGTCGGAGTTTCATGTTCTGCAAGCTGTGTGAGTTATACCCGCTTGGGAGTCGTCTTATATGGTCAATGCAAACTTGTCTGATTTGATGGTGTCAATGTAAGATGATAGGATAGAGAGATATAGTGTGCACAACGATGAAGTCGATGTATCTTCATTTGCCTATGGTACTCGTCATATACCCTCCATAGTCGTCTTATATGGTCACTGCAATCGTATCTGCTCCAACTGTATGCATGTCAGATGCTAGCTGGCAGAGTTACAGTGTAAACATAGACGAAGTGAAAGTTTCTTGTTCTGCAAATCGTGTGCGTTATTCCCGCTTGGAAGTCGTCTCAAATGGTCAATGAGAACTCGTCTGCTTCGATAGTGGTCATGTGCGGTGATAGGATAGAGATATATAGTGTGCACAACAATGAAGTCGATGTATCTTCATTTGCCTATTGTACTCGTTATATACCCTTCAAAGACGTCTTATACGGTCACTGCAATCGTTCCTGCATCAACTGTATGCATGTCATATGCTAGACTGCAGAGTTACAGTGTGAACATAGTCGAAGTTTTTTTTTCTGCAAGTTGTGTGCGATATACCCGCTTAGAAGTCGTCTGATATGGGCATTGCGAACACTTTTGCGTCAATAGTATCCATGTGAGATGATAGGATAGAGAGATAGAGTTTGCACACCGATGAAGTCGATGTAACTTCATTTGCCTATTGAACTCGTTATATACCCTTCAGAGTCGTCTTATACAGTCACTGCCATCGTATCTGCTTCAACTGTATGCATGTCAGATGCTTGGCGGCAGAGTTACAGTGTAAACATAGTCGACGTCGAAGTTTCTTGTTGTGCAAGTTGTGTGCGTTATACCCGCTTGGACAATGATCTCTGTATCCAAGATTTGCCATTATTCTTATCGCTTTTTTCTGCGATCGAAAAACCGTGATGGCATTGCTAGAGTTACCCCAGAGACGGATGCCATAGGATATAACCGAATGGAATAAGGAGAAATAAGCTACTTTCAGTATATCAATATTAGTAATTGGTTCAAGTTGTCTCAATACAAATAGAACTTTTGATAGCCTAGGAAGCACATATTCTACATGACAGGACCAATTTAAACGATCATCGATTTTAATACCCAAAAAAGATACCTTCTGTCCATTTTGATGAAGAGGATTAGAGGAGACTATTAAGTTTTGAGTCTTCTTCTCATTCAATTTGAGTTTGGTTTGGGTGAACCAGCTTTTAGCCATATTTTCTGCGTAACCAGCAGTTTGAGTTAAGGTGGCATGTATGTTATTGGTGCATATTAGAGTCGTGTCATCCGCAAATAGGATACATTTTATAGGTGCAATAGACTGACATAGGTCGTTTATATATACGAGAAACAGAAACGGTCCAAGAACGGAACCCTGTGGTACACCATGTTTGATTTGTTTTAGTTCTGATTTGTCATTGTTTGAATCAACACATTGATATCTACTGTTGAGGTAAGAACTAATGAGATCTAAAACTTTCCCTCCCAATCCGTAGTGACTTAATTTTTGAATGAGTATCTCATGTGATACACAGTCAAAGGCCTTTGTCAGGTCACATAATGTTAATGAAGTATGTCTGCCATGATCGAGGCCCTCAACTATGTCACTTAATATGCTGAAAGCAGCCTGAGTGGTAGATTCATTCTTGCGGAAGCCATATTGTGATTCACTGAAATAGAATTTTCAAAATGAGAATAGAGACGATCTTTCAAAAGTATTTCAATAATTTTACCAATGATAGAAATGATGCTTATTGGTCGATAATTGTCCATGGATGACTTATCACCCTTTTTGAAAATTGGAATGACTCTGGAAATTTTTAGTGCAATCAACTTGAGAGAGTGATATTTTGAATTGTTCTACTCCTTTTTTTGTGATGCTCATTCTAGAACTATTAGTGTAATCAAGATCTGTATGTTCATTCATTGAAAGAAATAAAAATTGACCCTTGTGGTCAGATAAACAGGGGTCTAAGACCCCAACTCTAGAAGTGCGTGCAGTTAAGTTTGAAACTTTATTATCAATACAGGTTGCGGATCTTGCAGAGACTCTTGTGTAATCTGAGATCATTATTTCCAATCCAAAAGACTGTAGCATACATTTCAAATTAAGAAGCGGTAACGACATGGAAGTGAAATTTATGTTGAAATCCCCAACCAGTACAATTTTTTTGTTTTGTTTGGAAAAACTGGAAATCAGATCTTCCAAGTTGTTGATGAATACATTTACATCTCCTGAACATGACCTGTAGAGGGCTATTATCACAATGTTTAGGGACTGCAAGAGTATGCCGCAGAACTCAGAATGTAATTCTCTGTTGAACTTGCTCAGATTCAGAGTTTTTGCATTTGAACTGTTCCTACAATACACAGCAACACCCCCATGTTGAAGTGATTCACGACAAAATTGTGCTGCAATTTAATAATTACTAATATTTATGGTAGACAGGTTGTCAGCTGATTGCCAGTGTTCAGACAGACAAATAACATCAAAATCTGAAATGTCAGTGAAAACGTTCAATTCATTTACCTTATTTGCAAGACACTGTATATTAACATGAAAAATCTTGAAATTATTATCATCTATTCTTAGGACTTGTTCAGAAGTGATTGTGGACCTGCCTCCTCTTGTATGTGCGGCATCGTCCTTTTCATTACAAAAAAAACGCGATACAAGTGCTCCAGCAGGCCATATATCACGCTTCCAGGCTTTAGTAAAATTTTCTTGTCTAATGGTCACCTTCATGGATGCATACAGTTCAGGATGTTTGGACATGTGACTTTTACAGGACCCTTCCGGAAAATTGTTGATTAAGATTTTCTTCAAGTCATCAGGCTTTGTTGTGGGGTGGAGCCTTGTGACATGAAGAGATACAAGTTTTGCGACCGTACTGATGCCAGTGTTTTCATCATTCCGACCAACAACGAAACGTCTATTATTATTCCTTGATCTTCTAGGTTCAACTTTCTCCCAATGTTCTTCATCCTCATTTCCAAGGTTTTGAAGCTCATTCAATTTGTTAGCTGATTGTGCATTTGAAACGGCAGCACACACATCCTCAGTGGTGAAAATTGTTTGATGGTTCTTGTTCTTATTAATAATACTATTAACATTTTGTTGCAGTTTTGATTCCGGGTGCGCGAATTTGGCAACCGTGCTGAAGGTACGCTTGGTTGCTGCCACTTCAGGGGCACTGTTATTGACTGGTATTGATTGATTTATTGAAGGTGTTTGACCTTGATTAGTATTCGGGTTTTTGCAGCTGCCTAGGTTTTTTGTGGAGCTGACCTGTTTTTCAGTGACAAATGTTATTTTTTCTTTCAACAAACTGCAATTTTCGTTCAGAATATCGCATTTGGATTCTAACTCCTTCACTAATTCACGTAGAAGCTTGTTTTCAGCTATGTACCTTTCTAATAACTTGTCACGATTTTCATTGTCTTCATCAGTTTCACATTCACTGTCTGATGAATCCTTGGATGCATCGTTTTGCACTTCGTGTCTGCATACGGCACTTTTTGCTTGAGCTGCTTGAATCAAGCACCGAGGATGGAAGATGAGATTACACTTTTTGCACTTTACAGCATGAACAACTGACTTTTTACAATGTTTGCATCCAGTCTTAGACACAGCGTGAGAAGACGACCCGTCTTCATCCGCCATCTTGAATACTATTATGTTTCAAACAGTCCAAATAATCGTCAAATGTGATTTTTTTCTTGACTACATGAAATTTTACACCTTTTGACTTTTTAATACACTTTTTTCCACCCTCAGTGTTTGGTTTATTACTATTGTCTAGAAAAGTATATTGTTTCGAACGTAGACCAACAAAGTCAGTTATTTTTTCCCCCAGTATTTCATCTTTCATCAAACCGGCTACTTTTTCATTCACTAACGGTATACTATATTTATTATCTATAGGGTAATCACTTGTATCAAATTTGGTCAAATCTTTTTTGATAACTTCTTTATATACATCATCACGATGTAATTCATATAAGAGACTGTCTGTATCTGTATAAATTGACTCACAATCTGGTAATTTGAATTTTTTCAACATGTAATCGTAATGGAAACTGTGAACACAAGTTTTGGATATATCTAAGATAGCCATACCGATATACAAGGGTTCATTGGATATTATATTGGTTTTTTTCATTTCAATTGCCATCAGCATCTCATCAAACATCGATAAACTTGTAGCAACAAAATTACCGAGTAAAGATAACTTCTATAGTAAATTAATTGATGAGCATATCACAGATGAGGATTACGATCATGCAAAAAGGTTTGAGATACATTTCAAATTGAATCATCAGGAGATTATTCTGATCTTTATTTGGAAACAGGTGTCATGTTGTTAGTCGATGTATTTGAAAATTTCAGAAAAATATGTCATGAAACATACGGATTAAACCCCTTTTTTTTTTTTGTTTTTCGCCGAGGTGGTTGAAATCTTTTATAGACATCCCCCATATGATAGTGTGGGAGTCCCCTCCATGGTATACCCACTAAACACTCCACCCCGTTGTACCTCGGGTTCACCACACCCGTACTCACAAGTTGTGAGCCCCTGAGGGGATTGCCAGAGCCTCGTTATCAATCCGCGGCCACATAAACAGATGTTCACAAATTGCCCCATCCTCGCACTCAGATGTCCACAGAACTGTCCCATCTCAGTGATGATAGCAAAGATGTTTCCAAAATGCTCAATCTGCCGAGCAGCCGCGGCTTGTCCTCCCCGCACTATGGTGAGGTTGGGCTTTAGGGGAGAAGGAAAAGAGGAGAAGTGACCAAGGGAGGCCGATGGAGAAAAAGATTGGAAACTGAAGAGTGAAGAGGATACCATCAAAGACAAGTTGAAGATTTATGAGTATCCGGCTAAGGTACCTCGGGATTGCCATTCCCGTACTCACAAGTCGTGAGCCCCTGAGGGACGGATTAGACCCTGCACACTACTATACTTTACCAGGTTATACTTGGGATTGCATGTTGAAATAAACTGAATGTAGGCTGGATACTATTCAAGATGTTGATGTACTACTATTCATAGAAAAGGGAATAAGAGGTGGGGTCAGTCAGTGTTTATATAGACATTCCATTGCTGATAATAAATATATGTCAAATTTCAAAAACAATGAACCGTCAAAGTACATTATGTAATAATAATTATAATAATAATAAATTGACTTCATTTGACAAATGTACACACATTTGCCCTAAAAAGGCGAAGATTAGCTAAATAGCTACTCTTGAACTCCTAACCTTTTCAGTTCACAGAATAAACAAAAAAACTGAAATGAAAGTATTATACAATGTTATTAATATGGTATATGTATGTATAGATAGAAGAGAATAGATGAAATGCATCGATCTACAAAATGTATGAAATATATGCATAGATAGAAAAAAAGGAAGTTAATTTGAGAAAGCAACAATGTGACTAGTCTTGTTGATTCAGCAGTTCATTTTTAACGAATTTTCTGAATTTATTCAATGGTGTTGTTAATTCTGGTTTGAGAGAATTGAAAAGTTTTACAGCATTATAGGTGAAACTGCGTTCAAACAGAGCAGTCGAATGGTTTGGCATGTTGAGTACTTGTGAATGTCTGGTGTTGAGATTATGTAAATTATTTCTAAAGACCATTTTATGAGAAAGGTATGGCGGACTTTGAGTATTTGATAGTTTGTGCAGAAAAATAAGGAAATGATATTTAAATACATTAGAAACTCTAAGCCATTTCAACTGCAGGATGTATTGAGAAATGTGATCATATTTCCTCAGATTGAATATGAATCTACAACAAGTATTTTGCACGCGTTGTAGTTTATATTGGGTGCATTTATCAAGACATGGATAGTAGACAATGTTACAACAATTCAAAAGAGATAAAACTAAAGATTCTGAAAGTTTTTTCCTTGTTTTGTAATTTAAAATATGTTTATCAGCAAAAAGTAAACGAGTGCGCATATAACATTTACGTAATAAAAGATTCACATGATTCTTGAATCTCAAAGAAGTATCCATGGTCAATCCTAAATTTTTTACAGTATCAGATATAACTAAAAGTGTGTTGTTCAGTTCGATATTCATATTATTTGCGATATTAGGCCTCAAATTTTTGTTACCAAATAAAAGGACCATTGTTTTAGTAGGATTAATTGATAGGTTGTGCTTATTAGAAAAGTCAACAATGCGTTGGAGATCGCTATTTATGGTTTCAGCTGCTGCATTATACAACTTAGGATCGAAATAATGGATTATTTGTGTATCATCCGCATAAAGTTGAATTTCGCTAGTGTTTAAAATTTCTGGCAAGTCTGATGTATACAACAAAAATAGTAGAGGACCTAGGATAGATCCCTGAGGAACTCCAGAAACAATTTTCCTTGAGTCGGAGTACTTATTATCAACACATATTCGTCGTGTGCGATTCCATAAATACGATTTGAAAAAAGAGAGTGCTGTAGTATTGAATCCGTAATATTTTAATTTAGAGATGAGTAACTTATGATCTTTCAAATCGAATGCCTTAGAATAATCCAAGGTAATTAGAACAGCTGCAAGTTTTCTATCTAAGGCACCAATTATATTGTCCAATAAATTTAAGAGTGCTGTAGTTGTACTATGGCATTTTCTAAATCCCGATTGATGAATAGGTAGTATGCTGTTGGGTTTCACGAAGTCATTCACTTGTATATATACTGCTCTTTCGAGTATTTTGGAAATCACAGGAAGTAAGCTAATTGGTCTCAAGTCATGCACACTATTGGGTGATGCAGTTTTTGGAATTGGAATTATGATCGACTCACGCCATTTTTTGGGAAAATATCCACATTCCAAGCAACAGTTCAATACATGAGTGATATATGGTCAAGTATAGTAGGCAAGCATAATTTCACCACGTGAAGCGTGATACCGTCATTTCCAGCGGCATTTGATTTAATATTGTTTATTATTTGTAGAACTTTGTTTTGATCAATGAGCGATAAATCAAAAGTATTATCACTATACCTATTATTCAAGTAGAACTCATATGTCATGTCACAGTTATTCGAATTTTCAAAAATACTTATGAAGTATTCATTTATTTCGTTTGGGTCTCGCAAGGTATCAGGTAGTTCACTATTACATTTAGAAGTTTTAATGTTCATGTTGCTCAAACCTTTCCATAGTTTTCTATAATTTTTTTCATTTTCTAATTTTATTAGATATGCTGATTTTTCCCTTCTTATGGATGCTGAGGCGAAATTGCGGCATTCCTCATAATGATTCCAGTTTTCCGGTGTTTTGTTTACTTTATATTTGGTAAGTGCTCTATCACGTTCTTTCAAAATCAATTTGAGGTTATCCGTAAGCCAAGGAGCAGGTGGTTTACTTACTCTTATTGTTTTATAAGGTGCATGCAAATTGAAAATATAATTTATATTATCTTCTAAGAATCTGACTTCATGATTTATGTCATTTATATGATATATATCATTCCAAGAAATACTCAATAGCTCCTGTTTGAACGCATCTGCACTGAATTGTTTGAAATCGCGAATACGAATAAATTTCTGCTTAGATTTCCTAACAACAACATTCAAAGTACAAAAGGGCATTCTATTGTGATCACTGACATCTGAGGAAACCGTACCGCTATTAAGACATATTTTTTTACAGTTGATAAATATGGGGTCTAAACATGTTGCAGAGGATGCAGCAATTCTTGTAGGTTCATTGATAATATTAGAATAGCCATAAGCATCAAAAGTTTCCAGCAAGGAATTATGTTTGCAGCATGTTTACATTCAAGTCGCCTATTATAATAGAATAATCATATTCGGTCAATAGTTGGGGAATAATATCGTTCAAAGCATATAACATGTCACTAAGTCTGGAGTTGGGGGGACGATGAAATATAGCTAGAGAAATTTTATAGGTACTTATTACCAGACTCAAGAATATGTATTCGAAATTTACATTTTCTAAAATAATATCAGGAATCGCACAAGATAAAGAAGATCGGACATAGACACCTACACCACCTCCAACTCTATTTAACCTATCTCTCCTAAATAATGTATAACCTGGTAACAACACTGCATCGGAATCAATTGCTTCATTTAACCAAGTTTCAGTTACACCTATTATATCATATAAATTGGAAACTAGTTGGCGAAAGTTCACAAAACTAGGTATAAGAGATTTTGTGTTTAAATGTGCTATCTTTGCTTTGTACTAGCCATAATTAAATAATGATTTCAATGAGTTTGAATATAAATGAAGTTGGTTGAATATAAATCTTGTAAGCTATATGGAATGAGTTGAAAGTATAAAAAAGTTCTACTGATGGTAGTTGATTTTGCCCCTGAGTATTTCAATGTGAAATTTCAGGGTTGGACAATCAGGACTGTTACTTTGATGATCACTGGCGTGATTTGTTTTATATTTTGCATTCGAGGTATCACAGTTTTTACAAAACAATTTTTCCTTGGGGCACATTTGTTCTTCATGTTCATCACTGCATATAGGGCATACCTTTTTCTGCGTGCAGTCTTGTTTTTTGTGATAATAACCTTGACAGTTGAAGCATTTTGGTACACTTATGTCCTCGTATACCATGAGTCTTTCCCATCCTAGACATACCTTCTTCAGACTTAGAATTTGATGAAAGGCATTCGGTACAGCTTCGCAAAAAATTGTTTTGGTTCCGTTTCTGTTTTTGCGAATGAATTTTACTTTAATTTCACCCCTCAAATCGTTCTGCTTTTTTAAGCAGTTT
This sequence comes from Phaedon cochleariae, assembly GCA_918026855.4. Taxonomy (NCBI): domain Eukaryota; kingdom Metazoa; phylum Arthropoda; class Insecta; order Coleoptera; family Chrysomelidae; genus Phaedon; species Phaedon cochleariae. The sequence continues at coordinate 7,602,161 of OU896721.1, read as the reverse complement.
TCAATTTCTTCATGTGTATGTTCTTGGGTTGAACCTTGTCACCCCCTTTCGTTGAGAGTCGAAATTAGGGTCGTAGGTACCACTTCACTGGAATACAATCAACCAAAGGGGGCAGCAACTAATATTCCATCAATTTATGGTAGCTCAGTGGAGGGGGAGTGGGTTTAAAAAAATACCAAACCGAGGTTTGAACTTATTTTTCAGAATATATTCAGGTATTTGCTCTCTGCAAGGTGCCACAGTCAAATAATCACAAATTTATACTTAATATTATACCTATTGAGGTCTGCCTACCATTATGAATGACAATATGATAATATAGCAAAGTTCTAAGGCCTTGGTAATCCCCTAACATACAAACAAAAAAAATGAAGAAGTTATGCATAAGTTATGTAAAGTTTGAGGTTATGTGCAAGGTCCTGAACTATGATTGTTTGTTATGAAATAAAGTGTTATTATATTATAATTCAACTACCTGTATTGTCAAATGAATAATTCAATTAGATACCTTTACCTGACGGATGAAATCCATGGACTTTGGTATACCAAATCGCATGAAGGGGGCTCTCAGACTGAGGCAAAAAAGTATCACTTTACTGACAAGCTTGTTTGGGTTTCAATGCTACCATTATAAGGCTAATCATTCCGCAAAGCGTAAGTATCATGACAATAGCTATATTCCAAGCAATAATTCTACTATATACTACTTTCAGGTAAATACTGCACACAAGCACAAGCATGAAGCATACTCTCAGAGATCCATTAATGTATCATGCAGGTGATTTGAATTAAAGAAAAATGATGTCTTATCTGTTGGTACTTCTCTGGTGAGACAGTACGCTACAATCCAGTCCTCCAGTAGACTGTTTCAGATGGGGAAAACTGGGAACGGATAGCAGTGTGGAACATCCCTTGGTCCAAATATTATGGGTAGAAATCAAGTCCCAGCTACAGATGTCCAGGCCTGTTTACCTGATAGTCTGATCTATACCTTGTCTAGCTAAGACCAGGACTGTAGGTGTACCAGAGGGGGTACAAGAGGAAGAAGAGGCCCTAGAAGGGTCAAGAACTCAGTTGGTCCCTACTACAACTTTTCTTGGTGAAAGGGGGTGCAGACTGAAAAAGTTACATACCTGGATGAAGGATGGGCTCGCAGTGTGGCTTCAAAGAAGCTTCCTCAAGATGAACTGATTGGATTGTCACAATTATATAAATCCACTATTGAAGTGATAATCTGTACTAATGACTCAGATTGAATAAATACTTTTTCGAATCCAACCAAATTTGAAGGCAAAAATCCGCAAAATTGCGATTGCTAACGCTTCCACATGGACATCAGCAAAAAAAGAGAGGGCCCCCTTTTTTTTTCCACCTTCTCACCGAATCTCTGGGGAATTCCTTCATGAAACCACGATTAAGTTGGACACCCTGTCCGATGTCAACTGACACTGTTGACAAGAACCTGACAGGGAATCCGACAAGCCGACCGTTAACGAGATCAAAGACCACCCATGTCTCTCGCCAGTCGTTCGAACATTAGCAAGGCTGTCGAGGGAGTCTCCAGACTATAAAGCTTCATACCTCAACCGATTAAGTCGGGTTTCCCTCAGGAATAACAATTTAGGCCAGTACACAATTTACGTAGTGATGAGATCTCGAAAACGAATAATCGTTCTGTGAATCTCACCTAGCGTTCACTCAAGTTCTCTGCGACTCGACCTTAATCCGTGCGTGAAGCCATAGCTGCAGCGTAGCGTAATGATCGGCACCGCCCCGACACTGAGTTCTCGTTGAATCTGTGTCATAAGACGGAAAAGACCCTACGGTGGGTTATAAGGATTTCGCAATTAATGGAAAAGGAAGAAGAAGATGTTTTGAGATGACATCAAGGTTGACTGGCTGACAACAATGATATGAACCTCATATGAGCAGCAGTCAGCCGAGGTTATATTGATATTACTATCAACTTAGAGATCTTGCACTAATCGGTAATTGTTATTGTTTGGAGCTAGAGTAAATTCATGATGAAGGCCCCATTCCACCTTGGTGCCACCACTTGGCTATAGTTCAAAGATTGAAGACTGAACTCGGCTACGTCCCTTCAGAGGTAGGCGATACCTAGTTGAATAATTTATGGAATAATACTTGTAATGCCTGAATGCTATTGACGAATATTATCGATTTTATACAATTCTATAATTAATAATGTTTTTCTATTATAGATGATAGGTTCTCATGGAGTTGGCCCAAGAAAATATAATGATCTGAACACCGAGTACCTGCCCTGACGAGGAAGTAGAACATGAATATCTTTATATTGCTTGTTATCGAGAATAAATGAATAAAGATTGAATGAGTATACTCATTTGTTTACTGTCTTTCTCTCCGCCATTCAGGTTCTCAACAAATAACCACACAGTCTCCGAAGTAAACCGTAACAACACCCCTCCAACGTCGGAAAATGTTTTTGCTTTCCATCAGAGAAAACAAAAACATCCACGGCTTCTGAATTATGCATCGTCCGGAGGGTGCGCCTTCAAGTCTTTGATGTGCCAGACCCCAATATTTTTCCCATCGACGTCCCTCAATTCGTAAGTCCATGGTGAAAGGATCCTGTTGCATATACACCCCTTTTTCTTTCATCTATACCTAAGCTCAGATATTAGTGCCTGTGAGTAGTCCAGAAATTGTTAAACAGTGAAGTCAATTCTAAAAATAGATAGTGCTCGTCTCACCCCGAATTGACCTTGGAACTTTACACCCTAACGGGAGAGAATGAGTAGACAGTCGGTTTTTAGTAGTGATCGAGAAACCATCGATCTCGGTTAATGTACTCAGGTCAGGGGCACAACATTCCCGCTCTGCGTTTCACTGTGTAAACCAGCGTAACATCAAGAAATACAGTCCACATTAAAGTTCGAAGACGTTTTATTAAAAATCCATTCATTTTGGTCCTTCTCAATCGGATGTAGTGAGAAAAATAACATAAAAAAACAACAGTGAAAATCATCAGGAAAACATGGAGTGACGGCAGTGAACGTAAAATAGTGACCTGAGCATCTACAACAGAATTCAAGCAAGTTATCAAAACGCAAAATCATATAATCAAGGAAGAAATAAGCAAGTAGGATAGTGAAAATCGAAGAAATCAATCTACAAGTGGAGGCAGACAGGCATAAAGCGACGACAGAGCAGGGAGCAGGCGATAGCGGCAATCGGCGACACGGCGAGTTCTCGGAATCGGAGCGTTCGACGTTCGAAATTCACACAGCGGACAGCGGTAGCGGCAACAGCCAACGGCAACGGCCAACGACAACAGTCAGGGTTTACGTTTACGCATCGTTTACGTAGAGCAGTGCTGAACAGTGGCGTCGTCAAGCAGGCGCACAAGGCTAGCTGCAGGTTGTAGAATCAAACAAGGAGACTTTAAAGTGAGTCCGTTCCTTTATGTACCCTTCCCTTTACCATAAAGACAGGTATATAGATACATTGTTGGTCAATTTAGTGGAAATTTAGATTATTATTGGACTTTCAGTATACTTGAGAAAATATGGGGGGAAATGACAAAAAACGCAAAGAATTAACTGCTCTTGAAATAAAAAGAAATTCAATTATACAACAATTAGCGCGATTTGATGAGTTTTTCAATGATTGTGAACCTTCTAAAAAATATCAACTTCCAGATAGAATAAAAAAATGTGAGGATCTTTGGGGTGGCTTTGAGGATATTCAAACAATTATTGAATCATCGATTGATGATGAACATGAACTAGCTAATCAGAGACAACAGAGAGTGGATTTTGAAGAGAACTATTTTCAAACTATTGCTGTAGGTAAGTCTCTTCTAGAAAATAACTCCAGTAACAACAACACACAGGGTGATGCTGGCTCAAATAGACAAGCTTCACCTCCTCAAGCTGAATTACCACTGATTGAAATACCTAAGTTCAATGGATCATATGACCAATGGGTTCCGTTTTATGATATATTCAGTTCACTCATTTATACAAACAATTCATTAGCAAACACACAAAAGTTATATTACTTGAAAGCATCGCTGACAGGAGATGCAGCTGATGTTATTCATTCTTTATCAATATCAGAAGAGAATTATGAAGTTGCTTGGAATCTCCTGAAGGAAAGGTTCGAAAACAAACGATTGATAACAAACAATTATCTCAAAGAATTATTTGATATTCAGCCCATATCTAAAGAGTCTCCATCACAACTGAGACATTTTCTAGATGAAGTAAAAAAGGTATTGAGAGTTCTTGAAGTATTGAAGCAACCAGTTGAATCGTGGAAAACTTTACTCATTTTCATGCTGTCAAACAAATTAGATGCCACCACAAAACGAGAGTGGGAAGCGTCAATCATTGGGTCAGATTTTCCAACTTAAGAAACATTTTATAGCTTCTTATCAAGAAGATGTCAACTTTTGGAAACTCTTGAACAAAATAAAATCAAATCAGACAATAAGCCAAATAATGCTTATGGAGGGCGTACTGCTAGGCAATCATGCTCTGCTGCCACAGCTGCAGCTACAACATTCAAAGTTTCTTGTCCTTTTTGCAAAGAATCACACCTACCCTTTTATTGTAATAAATTTTTGAATTTACCAATGAAGGCAAGATGGAACGAAGTAAAGAGAATCAAAATATGTTCAAATTGTTTCCGAACAAATCACATTACCTCAGAGTGTGTGTCGAGTGGTTGTAAAAAATGTGGGAAAAAACATAACTCATTATTGCATATTGATTACGAAAATCGAGAAATTAATTCTAACAATTCCTCAAATCAATCAAACTCCAATCAATATCACAGGCATTCAAGTTACAATCAAAATAACCAAATGCGAGATCAATCAAACCAATCAAACAATAGAGGGATTCAAAACCCAACAAACCACACTCATTTCAATCAAAATCAATCTAATCAAAATCATTCGAATCTCCATCAAGAATCAGAATCAGAACAATACACAATCAATCAACCCAATCATACCTGTAGCCATCCAAATCAAAATGCACCAAATTATAATCAAGTGCCTGATTATACACAAATGAATATGATTCCCAATCCCAAGCCTAATCAAGGCAATAGTGGACCACATTCATCCCACTCATTTTCAGGCCAACAAATCATTTCAAACAAATGCGCGAATTTGATAGATATTCCTGAGGTACTATTATCAACAGCTAGAATTTACATATCAGATAAAAATGGTGAACAAATCGAATGTAGAGCTTTGTTAGATTCAGGGTCGCAGTCGAACTTTATGACAAGAGAATTGTGTTCATTATTGCAACTATCAGTAAGAAAAATACATCTACCAGTCATAGGTATCGGTCAATCAATAACAAATATTACGAATCAAACAAGTTCAACCATGTGGTCGCGTGTCAACTCTTACAAGGTACATGCTTAATTTTTGGTGGTTGATAATATCACAGAAAACTTACCCTCGACAAAATTGGATACAGAACGGTTAAACCTACCGCAAGACCTGGTATTAGCAGACCCCACTAATCATAGTCCAGGAAAAATTGACATTTTACTTGGATCAGTCATTTTTTGGGAATTGCTTTCAGTAGGCCAAGTGAAACTGACTCGAGATGCACCATTACTCCAAAAAACGAAGTTAGGTTGGGTAATTGTGGGTGCAGTGCCGTACCATCTAACTAAAAATTCAATAAGCTGTAATTTATCATTGAACAATATTCATGAACAGTTAGAACGTTTTTGGGAAATTAATGAATCAATTCAACAAACTCCAATTTTGTCGAAGGAAGAACAAATATGCGAAAGTTATTTTACTAAAACTACTACCAGAGGCGAAGATGGCAGATTTTGTGTCAGATTACCAATGAAGGATAACGCTTCTCAACTCGGAGAATCTTTTATCATGGCACTTAATAGACTTGAAGGTTTGGAAAGGAAATTAAACAAGGATGAAGCATTTCGTAGATTATATTCCGAATTTATGGATGAATATATTTCCCTGGGACATATGTCCAAGATAGATGATCAAAATAATGGAAGTGATGAACAAGAAGCATATTATCTCCCACATCATGGGATATTCAAAGAATCAAGTCAAACCACCAAGCTACGTGTAGTTTTCGACGCGTCAGCCAAAACTCAAAATGGGATTTCCCTGAATGATAAGTTACTAGTAGGTCCGAAAATTCAAGACGATTTATTTAACATTCTTTTGAGGTTCAGAGAACATAAATTCATCATGGTGGCGGACATAGAGAAAATGTATAGGCAAGTTAACATATCTGAAGATCAAAAACCCTTACAACGTATATTATGGCGAACAAAGGTTGATGATCCTGTTCAAATTTATGAACTAAATACGGTAACTTACGGCACCTCCTCAGCGCCGTTTCTAGCCGTTAGGTGTTTGAAACAAATCGGGTTAGATATTCAGGAAACTCATCCAGAAGCCAGTAAAGCAATTTTAAATGATTTTTATGTGGATGACCTAATCACTGGTACAAACACGTTGGAAGCCGCAAGACAACTTAAATTATCCTTAGTTGAAATTTTCAGTTCCTATGGGTTTAATCTAAGAAAATGGTTATCCAATCATGATGAAATTTTGAGCGATAGTAAATTGCAAGAAACTCAATATTCAATTGTAGAAGACAAAACAACAAAAACATTGGGTCTAATATTTCTAATAGAATTACGAAACGGGCCATTTTGTCCACAGTCTCTCAAATCTTTGATCCTCTGGGATTAATAGGACCTACCATTATTGAGGCTAAAATTCTGTTACAGAAACTTTGGCAAATCAAGATCAATTGGGATGAATCTGTACCTATGGACATTCATACATCCTGGGTTCAAATTTCGAATCATTTATGTGAATTAAAAAATAAAATAAAGGTACCGCGACAAATTGTTAACACTAACAAGGTCGAATTAATCGAATTGCATTGCTTTTGTGATGCGTCAGAAATGGCATATGGATGTTGCATTTATGTTCGTTCTGTGGAGAAAGACATCAAAGTTAACTTATTGTGTGCTAAGTCCCGCGTAGCACCCTTAAAACAAGTGTCTCTACCGAAGCTAGAACTCTGTGGAGCCTTGTTGGTTACTCAACTAGCTTCAAAGGTGATCAAATCAATGCGACACACGGTAAAATCTGTAACCTTTTGGACCGATTCCACGATTGTGTTATCATGGTTAGCAGGAGAACCTGCTGAATGGAAGACGTTTGTGGCCAATCGCGTTGCGGAAATCCAAGAAGTTACGTTGAATCATAAGTGGCTACATGTCCGCAGTGAACACAATCCTGCGGACATTATATCAAGGAGGACTCAATCCAGAGCAACTTGAATCTTGTATACTTTGGTGGAAGGGGCCTCACTGGATGCAATTTGAAGAATCCAAGTGGCCATCTCAAGTAGACATTTTATCGAAAGATGTTCCGGAAAAAAGGAAAATTATATCAAATCACGCATTAACAATTCAATCAGTAGGAGTTACATTGTTTACAAAGTTTTCTTCTTTGCTCAAGATACAAAGAGTTTTTGCCTATATGTTAAGATTCATTTATAAATGCAGGAAAAATTTACCGCGTTACAATGATTGTTTAAAGGTAGAGGAGCTTAATAAATCATTAACTATGTTGATTCAGATGTGTCAGAATTCTGAATTTTCTGAAGAAATAAGGCGACTCATAACATCTAAACATTTGAAAAATTCCAGTAAACTCTTATCGCTAAATCCTTTTTTAGATTCGGATAATGTGCTACGGGTTGGAGGTCGTTTAGAGAAATCAAACCTCAGTTTTGACCAAAAACACCCAATCATTTTGCCAAAAAATCATATATTGACGAAAAGAATAATTCTCCATTATCATTATCAACATTTACATGCTGGTCCTCAAGCACTATTAGCTATTCTCAGACTAAAATTCTGGCCTATATCAGGGAGAAACACTATACGAAATATTCTTAGTAAGTGCATTGTTTGTTTTCGAAACAGACCTAAAGATATTACACAAATAATGGGAGAATTACCAGCGGAACGTATTACACCGAGTCGTCCATTCAGCATTTGTCGAACTGATTTTGCTGGACCATTCAAAGTCAAAACTTCGAAACTCAGAGGTCATAAAACTATAAAATCTTATATGTGTATATTTGTATGCTTTGTCACAAAGGCAGTACATATTGAAATTGTGAGTGACTTAAGTACTGACTCATTTTTAAATTGTTTGAAACGTTTCATTTCAAGAAGAGGCTTATGCTCCAAAATATATTCAGACAACGGTACCAACTTTGTGGGAGCTGCAAGCGAATTACAAGGCATTTACGACTTCCTGAATCAACAAAATACTAAGTCTGTTGTGTCTGATTATTTGAGTTCCATGAGTATTTCTTGGAGTTTCATACCCCCTAGGTCTCCACATTTTGGAGGTATTTGGGAAAGCGCAGTTAAAAGCGCTAAATACCATATAAAACGAGTGATCGGAGAAAACGCTCTCACATTTGAAGAACTCTATACGGTTTTTACCCAAGTAGAACCCTGTCTAAATTGCAGACCCCTCATTCCCTTAACTGAAAACCCTGATGATTTCCAAGCCCTCACTCCGGCTCACTTTTTAATTGGTTCATCGTTAGCAGCATTACCACAACCGGACTTAATGTCAGAAAACACCAACAAACTAAACAGATATCAGTTGTTGATTAAAATCAATCAACATTTCTGGTCCAAATGGTCTAAGGAATATTTGGCTTCACTTCAACCCCGTTCAAAATGGCGATCCAGCCATCCTTGCGTTCAACCAGGATTACTCGTCCTTTTGAAAGAAGATAATCTTCCTCCCAATCAATGGTGTATGGGGATAATTGTGGAAGTGCATACGGGTACTGATGGTAAAGTGCGTGTCGTGACTATTCGAACCAATAAGGGTATTTTCAAACGTGGCATCACTAAAATAAGTGTGTTACCAATTGACACTGATTGACTTCAAGTTGTTTTTTCTAACAAATTGTTTCCTTTTTTGAATTATGTTATGTTCACATTGTTCTATGTTCTATTCAGTGTATTCTTTATTATTTGAAACTTAGTCATACTTGTATAACTTCTGTTGAAATGTACACATTTCAAGGCGGGCGGAATGTTGCATATACACCCCTTTTTCTTTCATCTATACCTAAGCTCAGATATTAGTGCCTGTGAGTAGTCCAGAAATTGTTAAACAGTGAAGTCAATTCTAAAAATAGATGGTGCTCGTCTCACCCCGAATTGACCTTGGAACTTTACACCCTAACGGGAGAGAATGAGTAGACAGTCGGTTTTTAGTAGTGATCGAGAAACCATCGATCTCGGTTAATGTACTCAGGTCAGGGGCACAACATTCCCGCTCTGCGTTTCACTGTGTAAACCAGCGTAACATCAAGAAATACAGTCCACATTAAAGTTCGAAGACGTTTTATTAAAAATCCATTCAGATCCGTTGTACAGTGAAAGGGCCAGTAAATTTTGGGACCAATTTGGCGGTGAAGTGTTTTGAGGCGTCTGATATCACATAGTTTTTTTTCCAAACCTTTTGGTTGAGAACCAGCTTCTCGTCTCGTCGTCTCAGATTGTAGGCGACACTACTACGACCATAGGCCTTCTTTAGACGTTTAGAAACATCTTCAAAAACCTTCAAGAGTAGCTCCTGACGACCCTTCAGGTCTTCGCCTCTATCAAAATCTATCGGGTCACTGACCGGTTTCTGGGAACTACCAGATATTGCGACTTCCCTACCAAAATTAATAAAGTTCGGCGTCAAGCCAGTGACTTCATGTTGAGCAGATCTGAGGGCCCAAGCAACCTTCGCTAAGTACTTGTCCCAGTTCCGATGATTTTTCGACACATACGAGCTGAGCATAGTTTTTACCACACGGTGGACGCGTTCAACGGGGTTTGACTGGGGGTGGTAGTTCGCGGTAAATATATGGTGGATATCATATTCCGCCATTTTATCCTTGAAAACCTTGCTTCTGAATTGAACTCCGTTATCCGAGGGGAGTTTATACGGAGCTCCATAGACTAGAATAACCTGCTCTTCAACTATCTTAGTGACTTTCACTGCCGTTACTGTACGAAGGGGAAAGAGGAGGACAAACTTTCTGAAGCAATCACAGACAGAAAATATATACGAGTGACCAGCTGTGGTTCTTGGAAGTGGACCAACAATATCGATGCTGACCAATTGCCAAGGCCTTGACACTGTAGACGGGAGACTAAGCATCAGCCCCGCCGGCTTTTTCTGTTCAGGAGACAACCCTGACAGTTCCGAATATATCGGGCGACATCATCCCGGAGCTTCGGCCAGTAGTAGGACTGTGTGATACGGCACACCGTCTTATAAACGCCTAGGTGTCCGCAGGTTGGCGGATCATGGTGCTGTCTTATGATGGGTTTCCTTTCACCTTTGGGAATGACCAGGAGCCACATCTTTTCATTGGGAAAACCTAGCTCAGGGTATTTGAAATTCGCTCTCTTATAGAGCTTTCCTCCTTCGATTCGCCATAGGGGATACTTTTCGGGAAACTGAGTCACTCGCTTCACCATATCCCCGTACCACTTATCAGTCCAAGGTGTAGGGTTGGCAGTCCCAGCGTCTTGATCCTCGACACTGTCTACCACTGGAACCGTTCTGGAAAGAGCATCCGGGACCACGTGGTCTTTTCCCTTCCTATGGACAATGTCAAAATCGTATTGCTGTAGGCGCACGGCCCATCGTGCGATCCTTCCCACCGGGTCTTTGCTGCTGTACAGCCACTTTAGGCTGAAATGGTCTGTGATTACCGTGAAACGGGTACCTTTTAAATAGGGCCTCATTTTCTCTATAGCAAAAAGGACGGCCAAGCACTCCTTTTCGGTTGTGCTGAACCTACGTTCATTCTTGGTCATGGATCGACCAAGACGCCAGTCCAACAATTCTTCGGACCTCGGAGACATTTTTGGGCGCTGGAATTCGTACGATGGCCTCGACCTTCTCTGGATCCACTAATAAACCGGCGGAATTGACAATGTAACCCAAGTATCGCAATTCTGGCTTGCAGAAGTGACACTTTTCCTTATTGAGAGTGAGCCCAGCATTTTTAATCCGCCGCAGAACTTCTTGCAACACTTCCAAATGTTTGGAAAAGGTATTTGTCACAATGACAATGTCATCCAGATACACCACGACGTGTTGTTCCAGATCGATCCCTATAACCCGGTCTATAAACCTTTGCCAGGTGGCGGGGGCGTTATGTAACCCGAAAGGCATTCTTTTAAACTGAAACAACCCACGAGTAGGTACGACAAAAGCCGTAAGAGGTCGTGACGACTCTGCAACCGGAATCTGCCAATAGGCTGATTTAATGTCCAAAGTGGTCAGATACCTAGCGTCTCTAAGTTTATCTAAGGATGAACTCACAAAAGGGAGGGGGTAGGCGTCCTTAAGACTCACCTCATTCAATCGTTTATAATTTACACAAAACCGGTAGCTTCCATCTGGTTTTTTGACCAGCACGATGGGGGAAGCCCAGGGTGAATTTGAAGGCTCTATGATGCCATCCTTCAACATCTGCTCTAACTCTTTGTTGACATGTTGTTGGAGTGCAGGAGAAAGGGGGTAGTGGCGTTGCGAAGTAAGGTTGTCGATCGTCTGGATGTAATTTATCCCCAGGGAAAAATCGTCAGACCGAAAACACCACTGTCCGGAATAAAGATCTGGAACTAATTCCATTCTCATCCAGAAGTCGACACCCAAAATTAACTCGTGCGGTAGCGAGGGAACCACCAAAACTTTCAATACCTTAACTTTTTCACAGAGTTGAATGGCAAGTGTGAGACTACCACTTATTTCGCACGAATCTCCATTAGCAACCGTGCACCTTTTCTGCTCCGTTGGCTCCAGAGGGCATAAAGTCTGCAGGATTTTCCACCCAGGTCCTCCAATCACCGTCGTGGTACATCCCGAATCAAGGAGACCAAGGAAATCACGTCCATATATGTTGACCTTCAGATATGGACGAGCGTCATTTTTAGCATGGGCGATTACATAATTCAAGATTGCCATAGTTGTTAGGGTGGTCGTATCGGTAGAAGAGGGTTGCATCCGACCTAATGCTGTCTCCTCACAGAGTTTTTTTGGCGGCAATCCGAACAGTTGTGCACCGTGACATCTGCTTTACCACACTTGAAGCAAAAAATACGGCGCGGTATTGAACACTTTTTGAAACGATGCCCAGTCTCTCTACAGTTCCAACAGAGAACAGGTGAGGATTGGGCACTAGCAGTAGCTATCCCAGACTCAGTGGCGTTTACTTTAGTACTAGTTTCGGTTTCCGCGTGAATCAAAGGTGGATAAAGTTCGGCGACGTTGATGCCCGACCCATTTGAACCACTAGCTGGCTCACGGTACGCCAGTTCTGGCTCGAGAAGTTGACGATAGTTTGTGGGAGGACAATAACGTTGATCCCGCAGAACAGTTTCTTCTACGGCTCTGGCTAAACGCAGTAGTTCAGAAATAGAGTCGGCTGAATGGAGCGAGAGTTGAGACTGTATGTAAGGTAGCAGATTTCTCCTTATCATCTCAAGCCTCGTTTCTTCCTCTGGTTTGGAAGAACCTAAGTTTGAGAAGAGATTTTCCATGGCAGAGACATAGGTGATAACCTTTTCTTTGGCCCCCTGTGTTCGACGGCGTATTTCTTCCCACAAGTCATTTTCATAATCATAGGGGAGGAAATCTGTTTTAAGCTCTTGGACAAGATGCTCCCAAGAGTCGAAATGTCGAGTCCTATACCACATTAGCGCGTCTTTCGAAAATAACTCGGCTGCTGACCGCAGTAGCCGATCCTTACTCACCCCTCTAGACAATCGTAACTCTTCCAACCGCTCCAAGAAGTTGGTAACACTACTTTCCCCATCGAACTGTAACCTCCATCTTGAAACATCGAGGTAACCCTCGGATTCGCGAGGACAATAGGAATGATAATTATTATTGCGCAGGGGAGATAAATGCAAATTTGCAAGACGCGTACCAAAGTCTTGAGTGGAGTTGAAGGTCGCTTCAGGTCGAGATCTGGATGGCAAATAATACCGATTTCCTGAGTATCCATTAGTATCAAATCTCACTGCTCGATCAGGTGGGTCTACTCTGACTTGATCAATATTGTCCGTATAGCCCCTAATATTTTCGCTCGAAATTCTATTTCGTCTATCACCAATTGATTCCCTACCGATGTTGTTTCCAAAATCTATCAGCGACCGACTGTTATTCCGAGAAGGAAGATTCGATGTAGTGGCAGTGCCAGCAGCAGATGATGGACGGACGTCCTCTCGAGTTCTATTATCAGCCTGCGTTGCTCCTGCCTCAATGACTTCCGGAATTAGGAGGTTCTCCGTATCTATCAGAGATCCCTCTACGATATTTTCGCGTTCCAAAATTGATTGCTCGCGCCCATTGTTTTCCAATGATTCTTGCCTAGCTACCAAGTCTTCATTGAGAGTCTCTACCTCATCAATTAAACGTAAGCATTGACTAACCAAAACACGATAAATTTCTTCGTGAGCCCCATCACAAACCGAAATTCTCCTAAGTCGTAGGTTAATATGACATAAGCGGGAAGAAATTCTTTTAAATTTATTTAACCGATTTTCTCTATCAAAATTCCGAATATCCGAATCTAAATCCGCAAGTTTCCTGCTACAGACTTCTAATTCTTCATTAGCAGGTAAAAGGTGTGCCTCTGTTCGGATTGCCGTACCTAACCCTTGTCGTTCACATCGTAGTGCACCGCGTAATGTTGATCTGTTTTCGGCCACCGTTCTCAAAATTGGAAGTTTCCTGATGAAGAGTTCATGCTCCACCTCATCGCCAAGCAGCCTGTTCGCCTCCATATCCGAAAAAAAAAGTCTTTTTTTTTTAAACGAAAATAATATTTGGGAGAGGATAAATAATATTTGGGAAATGAATTATGAATTGTGTGTCAAAAACACACACACCCTCCCCTTCCCTAATAGGAAGATCGAAGATCCCGAAAGCTATAACCACCTCAGGCCAGTGTAACCACAACACTTGACCACCCTGTATATAAGCAAAAAAAAAATCAAAAGTGTCCAACTTCACTTTATAACCTATATCCAATTAATATGGATTATTGCTTAATCAATAAGACCTATGTACCTACCACTCTTGTGTAATAATAAAAAAACAAAATATGACCTAGACTACCCTTATAGGTTCAAAATTGGTGTTAGATAAAACACACCCTGTATTCAACCGAAAAAAAAAATTAGGGATCACCCTGTAGGCCCGTGTAATCTAAGATGAAACGTTACCTCGAGGCTTCACCCTGTACAATTATATACTTGAACTCAGGAACTAAATCAAGTTCTTCCTGAGTATGCATAGAAAATGAAAATTCAAGTGACCACTCTAAATTCAATCACAGGAAAAGAATGATGGGATCACCCTGTATGTAAATATTTGAGAGTAGCCCCCGGAGTATGAAGTTTTGATGTTATTCAGAATTACTCACTCAAGAGGATCACCCTGTAAGGAAATATTTCAAAGAAAATATGAGTTTTTGATGTTATTCAGAATTACTTATTGAAGAGGATCACCCTGTAAATGCCTGAACATCAGGAGTAAGTACTTATATAGTCCTGAAGAATCGTTCTGGAACTATCGCTGCCTGTATTTCTATAAATATGCTATCACAGGTATTTTATCAGGATGACCACCAACTTCCTGGACACCTTGTATATCTTATAATTTATAGGCAAAAATAATAATGTACCCTTATATGCTTAATAATCATTCGACCTGTTGTCAGATTATATATCTAGCTTTGAACAGTAAACTCACAAACTGTGCAACTGATTAATCCAGTATTTGACCAATCACCGAAAAATCACAAAAAATACTATGCCCTTGAGACATAGGATAGAAGATCTCGAGAGTTGCCCAAAATGTAATTAAAGTGATGACAAAAAAATGTAAACTTGATATCCTAATTTGAATTGGGATAGAATCATTGCTTTTATTTACACCTATACAGAAAGCAAAACACCCTGTACAATACTGAACTGAACACGTTTGGCCGCCAAATTTGTCACCCCCTTTCGTTGAGAGTCGAAATTAGGGTCGTAGGTACCACTTCACTGGAATACAATCAACCAAAGGGGGCAGCAACTAATATTCCATCAATTTATGGTAGCTCAGTGGAGGAGGAGTGGGTTTAAAAAGATACCAAACCAAGGTTTGAACTCATTACTCAGAATATATTCAGGTATTTGCTCTCTGCAAGGTGCCACAGTCAAATAATCACAAATTTATACTTAATATTATACCTATTGAGATCTGCCTACCATTATGAATGACAATATGATAATATAGCAAAGTTCTAAGGCCTTGATAATCCCCTAACATACAAACAAGAAAAATGAAGAAGTTATGCATAAGTTATGTAAGGTTTGAGGTTATGTGCAAGGTCCTGAACTATGATTGTTTGTTATGAAATAAAGTGTTATTATATTATAATTCAACTACCTGTATTGTCAAATGAATAATTCAATTAGATACCTTTACCTGACGGATGAAATCCATGGACTTTGGTATACCAAATCGCATGAAGGGGGCTCTCAGACTGAGGCAAAAAAGTATCACTTTACTGACAAGCTTGTTTGGGTTTCAATGCTACCATTATAAGGCTAATCATTCCGCAAAGCGTAAGTATCATGACAATAGCTATATTTCAAGCAATAATTCTACTATATACTACTTTCAGGTAAATACTGCACACAAGCACAAGCATGAAGCATACTCTCAGAGATCCATTAATGTATCATGCAGGTGATTTGAATTAAAGAAAAATGATGTCTTATCTGTTGGTACTTCTCTGGTGAGACAGTACGCTACAATCCCGTCCTCCAGTAGACTGTTCCAGATGGGGAAAACTGGGAACGGATAGCAGTGTGGAACATCCCTTGGTCCAAATATTATGGGTAGAAATCAAGTCCCAGCTACAGATGTCCAGGCCTGTTTACCTGATAGTCTGATCTATACCTTGTCTAGCTAAGACCAGGACAGGAGGTGTACCAGAGGGGGTACAAGAGGAAGAAGAGGCCCTAGAAGGGTCAAGAACTCAGTTGGTCCCTACTACAACTTTTCTTGGTGAGAGGGGGTGCAGACTGAAAAAGTCACATACCTGGATGAAGGATGGCCTCGCAGTGTGGCTTCAAAGAAGCTTCCTCAAGATGAACTGATTGGATTGTCACAATTATATAAATCCACTATTAAAGTGATAATCTGTACTAATGACTCAGATTGAATACATACTTTTTCGAATCCAACCAAATTTGAAGGCAAAAATCCGCAAAATTGCGATTGCTAACGCTTCCACATGGACAATTCCTTCCTGAAACCACGATTAAGTTGGACACCCTGTCCGATGTCAACTGACACTGTTGACAAGAACCTGACAGGGAATCCGACAAGCCGACCGTTAACGAGATCAAAGACCACCCATGTCTCTCGCCAGTCGTGCGAACATTAGCAAGGCTGTCGAGGGAGTCTCCAGACTATAAAGCTTCATACCTCAACCGATTAAGTCGGGTTACCCTCAGGAATAACAATTCAGTCCAGTACACAATTTACGTAGTGATGAGATCTCGAAAACGAATAATCGTTCTGTGAATCTCACCTAGCGTTCACTCAAGTTCTCTGCGACTCGACCTTAATCCGTGCGTGGAGCCATAGCTGCAGCGTAGCGTAATGATCGGCACCGCCCCGACACTGAGTTCTCGTTGAATCTGTGTCATAAGACGGAAAAGACCCTACGGTGGGTTATAAGGATTTCGCAATTAATGGAAAAGGAAGAAGAAGATGTTTTGAGATAACGTCAAGGTTGACTGGCTGACAACAATGATATGAACGTCATATGAGCAGCAGTCAGCCGAGGTTATATTGATATCACTATCAACTTAGAGATCTTGCACTAATCGGTAATTGTTATTGTTTGGAGCTAGAGTAAATTCATGATGAAGGCCCCATTCCACCTTGGTGCCACCACTTGGCTATAGTTCAAAGATTGAAGACTGAACTCGGCTACGTCCCTTCAGAGGTAGGCGATACCTAGTTGAATAATTTATGGAATAATACTTGTAATGCCTGAATGCTATTGACGAATATTATCGATTTTATACAATTCTATAATTAATAATGTTTTTCTATTATAGATGATAATTTCTCATGGAGTTGGCCCAGGAAAATATAATGATCTGAACACCGAGTACCTGCCCTGACGAGGAAGTAGAACATGAATATCTTTATATTGCTTGTTATCGAGAATAAATGAATGAAGATTGAATGAGTATACTCATTTGTTTACTGTCTTTCTCTCCGCCATTCAGGTTCTCAACAAATAACCAAACAGTCTCCGAAGTAAACCGTAACAACCTACAATTTTGATACGTGGTTGTTTCAGTTCACTCACTTTGATTTTATATTCTTTCAAGTTGCTTTCTAATGCTTGCTTCAAAGTATCCAATTCGTATTTAGT
This sequence comes from Phaedon cochleariae, assembly GCA_918026855.4. Classification (NCBI taxonomy): domain Eukaryota; kingdom Metazoa; phylum Arthropoda; class Insecta; order Coleoptera; family Chrysomelidae; genus Phaedon; species Phaedon cochleariae. Next base: position 7,584,591 of record OU896721.1, on the reverse strand, counting down.
CTTGCATTCGATTTCCATATTACCATTTTTTGTTGTTTTCATGTTGCTAATTCCAATTTTAAGTTCGGCTAGATTGATGTTTGTGTTTAAATCTCTCTTGATTTGCTGTAAGGGTTGTTGACTTTCTGGTTCAACTATTATTTTTGGCATGTTTATTTTTACTGGCTTCGATGTTGGAGTTTGTTGCAAAGCAGCAGCATAGGTGCGCTTGTTTGATTGTTCTTGATTTTCTATTTTTTCATTGAGTAGTTTTATAATGGTTTCTCGATCCTTTATAATTTTTTCCTTGTCGACTATTGTGTTCTGTAGTACTTCTAGAAAATCGAGGTTCCTACATCTTTTGCAATTGAATTTTAGTGTTCGATTCTGGAGAAAGATACATCTTAGTTCTGATGAACTTAGTTCACTACATTCAATGCAAATGAGATTTCTACATGAGTCACATTGGGAACATGGATTTTTTATATCCTTTGTTGGTTGTTTAATGATATTGCATATGGAGCACTTCATTTCGGCAGATTTTCATATTTTATATTTTGCTACAAAATAAATCCTGGTACGGCACTGGTTCCCAATTCAATTTATCACAATTTTTCAGAGATGAGGAAATAAAAAAGTCAAGAGTTTTTGAGTGTAACCTCTGTTTGACACCAAGAAACTTGTTGTTCTTTTGAATGATTAATATTTAGGTGCACATTTTATTTATTCTATTACACCTCGTATTGCACTAAAATGTTGATGAAAGTTGTTTCACAAACTGCCGACACTATATTATATTTCTATATGTTTGAATAACACTTTCTCATTATTTCTTTCAAAGGTGTAGAGAACTGATAAAAGTGGGAGCTCGTCAACACACGTCCGCTCACGACGAAAATACGTGTATACCATCAATGTACTTTGATGTTAATAATTTATATGGATGGGCCATGTGCCAAGACCTTCCCCATTCGGATTTTGAATATTTGGAAAATCTTGAAAATTTCAATGTCAATGAAATTTCAGATGAATGCCAATTTGGTTATATTCTGGGAGTTGATCTCAAATACCCTGAATGTATCCATGATCCCCATAAAGGTTTACCTCTTGCACCTAAAAAACTAATTCCTCCTAATTCAAAATTACCAAAGCTGATGAATACATTATATTATGATGAAGAAAAATAAATTCTACACTATAGAAGTTTGAAGCAATATTTGGCCAACGGATTAGTAGTCGATAAAATTCACAGAATTTTAAGGTTCAGGCAATCAAAGTGGTTGAAACCATATATTGATCTGAATACAGATTTGCGTAGAAATTAAAAAAATGAGTTTGGTAAGGTTACTTCCAAAACAATGATGAATGCCGTTTATGGTAAGACTATGGAGAATCTGCGAAAACATGGGATAGTTGAATTGGCGAAAAGTTGGGATGGTCGATATGGTGCAAAACATCTGATTTCCAGTCCTAGTTTCCATAACCGAACTATATTTGATGAAATGCTGATGGCAATTGAAATGCAAAAAACCAATACAATATTCAATAAACCCTAGTATATCGGTATGGCTATCTTAGATATATCCAAAACTTGTGTTTACAGTTTTCATTACGATTACATGTTGAAAAAATTCAAATTACCAGATTGTGAGTTGATTTATACTGATACAGACAGTCTCTAATATGAATCACATTGTGATGATGTATATAAAGAAGTAATCAAAAAAGATTTGACCAAATTTGATACAAGTGATCACCCTATAGATAATAAATATAGTATACCGTTAGTGAATGAAAAAGTAGCCGGTTTGATGAAAGATGAAATGCCTGGCGGAAATAATAACTGACTTTGTTGGTCAACGTTCAAAACAATATACTTTTCTAGTCAATAGTAATAAACCGAACACTGAGAGTGGAAAAAAGTGTAATGAAAAGTCAAAAGGTTTGAAATTTCATGTGGTCAAGAAAAAAATTACATTTGACGATTATTTGGACTGTTTGAAAAATAATAAGGAGAAATATGAAAAGCAAAGAAACATCCAGTCACGTTCACATGAAGTTCATTCTATTGAACAAACGAAAATAGTTCTGAGTCCATTCGATGACAAGAGGTATTTAATTGATGATTCCACAGATACCTTACCTTATGGTCATTACAGTATTCTCAAGGTTGATTGAGATTTCGCTATGGAATCCATTCAAATTTTGATATATCTTGTATGATAAAATGTTTTTATGTAAAACCGATTTTGTACTTCAATTCCAAATTAGGTATTTCTAATTCTATGAGATGGAAGTATTCTTGTGGTTGGTTGAGATTTCGCTATGGAATCCATTTAAAGTTAGATATATCTTGTATGATAAAATGTTTATTATGTAAACCAATTTTTTACTTCAATTTCAAATCAGGTATTTCTAATTCTATGAGATTGAAGTATTCTTGAGGTTGGTTGAGATTTCGCTATGGAATCCATTCAAATTTATGTAACAATTCAGTCTGGCAAAATGTTGTATGTGACACCAAATTTGTACCTGAATTCCTGTACTAAATTTGAATGTAAAAACTAAATTTTCGAAATAAATTTCTCCAGAACACATTGTTTTTTTCATTATTTTTTATTCATGGTATTCATAACATCATTTTTATAATATAACAAACATTCTCTGAATGCATATCCTTCCACACTTTCACTTAAAATATCACAAATTGCAATGATAATAGATTCTTCATTCAATTTATTATTGGATTGCACCAAAAGTTTTTTAGCTAGTTCCAGAATATTATGATAAAAACTATAGAATGATAAATTTCTCAGCATATTTATTTCATGTTGAATGATTATGTTGTCAAAATATAAGATATTTCGGACAGCTTCTTCTCTCAATTATATTGTAGCGTTGGTAGCACTCTGCACTTTCAAAATTTTGATATCCATGAAAGTTGTTGGTGTTATCTTTACTTGTTCATCACTGTCCAAGTCTTGTACTTCAGCTGGATCACTGTCCATCTCCATGAATTCGATCAGCAGTTTACGGAAAATAAACATACCATTCGCCCATTCACTAGTGCTGAATGATATGGAATCTTTATTTTTTTTTAGCCTTATTGCCGGTTCGAAACAACTAGCAACCCTCAAACCGCAACATATTTCCAGTGGTGGATCTTCAATTCTGAATGAAGATTCTAAAATATATGGTCCATCATTGATTATTTTCTGTTTGATCATTTGATTTATTCTTTCTACTTCACTCCAATAATCGCTGGTAGTTTCCGAACTGACATAATCGCTATCGAAACACATTGTTTCAACTAACATACTTGGAATAAACGTAGATCTTATTTATTGGTCACCTGAAGGTTCCTGGTGGTGAGAGGTAGCAGCAGTGAAAGGTAGCAGCAGTGAGAGGTAAGACATTGCGAGTTACACAAGGTTACCTTTCATGATCCATGAATTGTGCGATTTATCAAGGCCGAGCCATTTAACATACATTTTATTTCCTTTCGTTCTCAATACTTTTTCGATCAAATATACATCAAGATACTCCACTTTCTGTAATTCTTGTTCATAAAATGCACCTTGAATTGGATTCTTCGACATGTCTTGCAAGTAATATGTTGTCGGGTTGGTTGCACGAATTTTTATAATTTCAAATACTCCATTTGACCAATTTGGGGTATAACCTTCAGAAAACGCCTCCCGAAATTTACTTATTCGAACATGATCATTTTCTCTATACTTCGGTTGGTTAGTTGTTTTCATATGACTATAAACCGTATTCAGAAGTAACCTCTCATTCACTTGCACTGGTTTCAACCCGATGGTTCTGTGTTTTTTTTTATTGTACATTGAAACGATATCTGCTAGTATGTGTGTCCATTTATAATAACCTTGGAGACTAAATTGTTTCCACATCATATTTTTCAATGTTCTATTCACACGTTCTACAATGCTGGCTTTCACACAAGAAAATGTGCTATAATGGTTTATCTTGAATTTCTGCATAAGCTCATTGAATTCTCTATTATAGAATTCTCGCCCTCGGTCAGTATGTAAATTTTTTGGGGTTGATTCTGATAAAATTTTCTTCATGGCATGTGTGACATCTTTTGCTGACCTACTTTTGACAGCTTCACACCAAACGTATTTGGAGAATGCGTTGATGACAACCAAAATATATTCGTATCCCTTGTTGAATTTAGCATATGGAACCATTTCAACCAAATCAGCTTTCCACAAATCATTCAATCCTTTGAGTATGACTCGTCTTCTATGAAATCGTCTCCTCGCAGGTTTATGAAGTTCCTCTACCACCTCTTTCTCAATATCAGACATACTTAGTAATGGAAGAATGCACGACCAACTGAAGGTATAAATTATCGTCAGTAACATCTGGCTTAGCAAAGAATTTCAAAGTCGTGCCTCTTGTCAATTTCTGACCAATTAAGTTTCAAGCTTCTATTGTATTATTGTTAACAACAACTGATAATTTACTTGGATAATTATCTATGGCAATTATTAGCCCCTCTTTCAGAGGAAATGTATAATCAACTGAATTATTATTTGATTTAAATTGCCATGGTGTTGGGAGTCGCTTAGTCACTTTTGATATAGTTCCACTAATGGTTATAACATTTTCACTGTATAGCTGAAATATATTCACAGGTTGTTGATCCACAGAGAATTCCACTGGGATTGATCTACTCGTTGTGGTTGCAACATATGTCTGCCAAATTCATCTATAGGCATGATACCTGTACTGGAGAAACTAAATGAATAAACACAAAATATGTTGTGTACAAGTATTAATTTGATTATTTCCGCTTCTCTAAGCTCTTTGATTACAGAAATTATCTCATAAGTATGACCAGTATGACCTGCATATTGTTCCGCTATAAGTAATTCTAATCTCTCGACCAATTCATTGTAGTCATCATAATATTTGTAATCTATTTTCTTCTTATTGAGTCTCATCGTCGCCACTCCTTTTCCACTTACAGATTGAGTTCTAGTGAGTATCCGACGTTTTTCGAAGAGTTTTTTTCCAACTTGTTTAGCCATAGAATGAAGTGACGTTACTCTGGGCTTGATTATAGTTGTACATTCTTCTGCACTCGATGTTGATAGACCATTCGAAGGATTATACTGCAGATAAATGGCATTAGTGTTTTTAACAATGTCAATGTAGTTATCGACATCTTTGGGTTTGTATCCGAGTTGATGTTTTTTGAACATCAATTCATAAAGTCCTGGTGTACTGTTATTGGATACTTTATTTATTAAAAAATGTGGACCAAGGAATTCTATAACACTATCACCTATCATCCAACTATCCGTTGTGAGTTCATATCTGACACCGAATGTATGATCAAATTGATCTGGATCACTTGTGAATATATCTTCAATGTAAGCCCTAGGAAGAGGTTTCTCATATTTTTCCAAATATTTCTCTAATTCTGGTTGTCGGACAGCCTGGAGATTCTCAACTCGTTGTCGTAATTGCCCGAGACTCTGATCGAAATAACTTATTTCCGGTTCATGTAAGAATGTTGCCTTATTTTGTGGAATCGTTTGGAATGTTCCTTCATTTAGTGGAATCGTTTCATCTGGCACCAATTTATAATACTGATTCTGTTGGGGAGTTGAGAATGAATCAGGTTCAGTTTTCTCCACTTTAGGAACTGCCTTTTCATTGATTGATGATAGTAATTTTCATAAAGAATCAGTTATTGGTTCATATGTTCCTTCCAATGATGTTTTCGATTGAGCAATATCTGACTTGAGCCCTTGGTATTTTTTCTTGAAAGATTGTCTGGCTTTCACCAACTGTTTTGCTAGATTAACCTCCATAACTATACTGATACCTGACGAACGATAAACATCAATTTGAACTATCAAAATTTCATTGAATCCTTTCCTATATCTACCTTTCCCGATATCTCCATCCTTGTCAATCACAACAAATCCATGATTCTCCTTCCAACAGAATGAACACAACTCAGAAAATTTCTGAAATGTCATATCCACATTGACATAATCATCGTAAATGTGTTTCAAATTTGTTACATCTTGTTTGAAAATGATGATAAGATTGCTATTATCTCTTATCGATTGTTCCGGTATGAAACTATAAGTCTGGCATAAATAAAATACATCTGTGTTCTTGTGCCGTCCAAAACAAACAAAATCTCTAATAATGTTCTTATTGCATGTGGCTACGTCATTGAATATAATGATAGAATTCGGAACTACTTCATCTGGAGTAATAACTTCATCTGCATCATGATATTCGAAATATCCAATCTCCTTCAACAGTTTGAATAGCAACCTCAAATATTCATATTTTGGTTGATACAGGAACTTGGAATACAGACATACATTTTCGAATCTCAATCCATTTGGTTCATCTAGCAAACTAAATTCGTCTTACCGCATCCTGAAGAGCAAACCATTAAGGCATGTTTTGAGTTTCCTTCAAATATATCTCCATGTTTCTTGAATAATTGATTGTTAATGATATAATTATCATGATTGGTTACAGAAAGTTTCACCTTGTGTTCCTCAACCTCCATCTTCAAATGAATAACAAATATAAAAACACTAGCATTTTATGAAAACTGCATTGTAGTTCTAACTATCGCACGTATATAAAATGCATCTGTACAATCAACAACTCAGCATTAGACAAAAAGGTTTAAAAGTCGGAAGACTGAAACCAAGTAAGGGGTTATATAAAACATATGCAGATTGCCAAATGCATAAGGTTGAAGTCCACTCGTTAGTGAGTGGGGGTGGATGGACATGGGGATGAGGAGCTATCATATAACGTAAGCTAGTTATATGGCGGCACTTGATCCTGGGCATTCAACCTTTCGGGGGGCGTGGTGTGTGTCAACAACTCAGTAATTATAGTGACACGAGAGGATCAGGTTCATTTATATAGGGTGGCCAGGTAGCGGTGCGGACAGAGTGTCTATATTCTAATTCGCATTCGCTTGCCGGTCGTGGGTTCGATCCCCGTCGACTGCAGAAATTTTTCTGATGGCCCAAGAAAGTGTTTGGGATCACACGTTAAAAGGTAAGGCCCCCGTCATTCCTTGCTCGCACAAGACTTTCGAAGACTTTTGAGGGTTGCTCGTAAGGGGGCAACCGAATGACGGATAGAACAAATTTTAGAACAAACAAATTATAACTGGTACAGGTTCCATTGAAATACCTAATGAACCAAGTACAAGTTCAAAAAACCTTTAAGTGTCTGTCACATCAACATACGCTCAATTATATCCTGTTTTGATGACTTTCACAACTACATGAAAGAACAAAAATTTAGTATAATAGCTATCACTGAAACTTGGTTGCCCCTTGACTTTCCCTCAACTCAACTGAATATAGAAGGATATGAATTAGTGCGTTGTGACAGACCCACAAGAGGAGGAGGAGTTTGTTAATATATTCATCATCATCTAAAACACAAAATCATCAGGACTGGTTTCTTGAGTAAAGATTTTATGGAACAACTATGGATCTGCTTGCATATAAACAATCGGAAAATTTACGTTGGAGTAATTTATAGACCACCGTCAGCACCCATATCATGCTTAGATGAACTCGAGGAGGTTCTTGCAAATATCAGTCTGGATGCTGATGACTTAATATTGATGGGTGATGCTAATATAGATTTTCTGAAAGTTTCGTCCAAACAGCTGACGGATATCTTGAACATTCTTACAATATTCGATCTGAGACAAATCATTGAGGAGCCCACTAGGATAACCGATACTTCCTCTACTCTCATTGACATTTTATGTTTGAGCAAGAACATCAAAGCAATCAGAAGTGGCGTATTGGATATATATTATGATATGACTGACCATAGGCTGATTTTTGGAGAGTTAGATATCGAACTCTCGAAACCACCACAAAAAACGTTCACTTATAGAGATTTCTCCAAGTTTAACCAAGAACTGTTTACACTGGACTCGTCAACGATTGATTGGAATATTATAGACAACATTGAAACTATTGACGACAAAGTCAACTTCATAACTAACTCAATTAATGAACTATTCAACGTCCATGCCCCATTCAAAACTGTCACGCTAAGAAAACAATATAGACCCTATATCACTCCCACCATTAAAGAGATGATTAAACTGAAGAATAAAGCATATAACAGATATAAGAAATCTAAAAATCAAAATCATTTGATTTATTATAGAAACATACGTAACTACGTCTGTCAAGCGATCAAAAGTGAAAAGGCTGCCTATATCGAACATCAACTGAGGATAAATAAAAACAACACTAAACAACTTTGGCGTGATTTCTCAAAATGGAATGTTCATAATAAACCTTTGAACGAACTGTCAGCTGATATTCGAAATGTGGACATGATCAACGACTTTTTCCTCAACTCTATAGGGCAGTGTGATATTGTTGAAGAAAGATTGAACTTTTACGAACATTCAGTATATAATGTGAACCAACGACTTCGAAATTTCCCAGTTATATCAGAGGAGTCTGTAGAGAAAATATTGTATTCCTTGAAATCCAATGCATACGGAATCGATGGAATTAATCTGAAAATGATGAAATATGTATATGTTTCCTGTAAATCAGCTCTGACAAAAATCATAAATCAGTCCCTTCAAACTGGCGAAGTTCCTGCAGTCTGGAAACATGCAGTAATAAGTCCTCTAGCAAAAGTTCCTAAAGCTGTCGAATATTCTCAACTACGACCAATCAATGTACTGCCCGTTATGTCAACACTATTGGAAAAGAGTGTTGCTCAAGTGCTCTCAGAATATTTAGTTGATTCCGCTATTTTACCAAATGTCCAGTCAGGATTTCGCAAACTACAAGTACTTCAACGTCCCTGCTGAAGATTGTAAACGATATTTCTAGAAATTGGGATAAATCTCTGGTTACATATATGGTTCTCCTTGACTATAGTAAGGCTTTCGATATGGTAAATCATCGATTACTCATATCCAAACTACAGTACTACGGATTGGAACAGAATGTACTCAATTGGTTCAAAAACTACCTTAGTGCTCGTAAACAGTGCGTGAAAATTAATGATTCAATCTCATCTAGCCGTGAAGTGATACGTGTTGTACCGCAGGGCAGTATTCTGGGCCCTATCCTGTTTGTGATTTTCACAGCAGATATTGTACATGATTTAGACAGTAGCTTTAATATTCATTTATATGCTGATGACGTTCAAATCTATGGTTCCTGTGATCATAAGAATGTGAATGAACGCATAGGCAATTTGAACGCAGTACTTGAGAGTATTAGTAGATATTCTGTTGATCATGGTCTCTTAATAAACCCAAATAAATCGCAAGCGATTTGTTTCGGTACTAAGTCACTTATAGCCAAATGTAAATCTCAACAGACAGTACCTATCAGTGTTGATAATGTAATAGTGGAGGTGAAAAATAATGTGAAGAACTTGGGAATAATTTTTGATGAAAATCTCACATTTGGTCCACATATTCTCAACAAAATTCGTACTTGCTACTTCAAATACAGATCTTTGTGGAAATTTAGGAACATTCTGCCACCTTCTACTAAATGTAATCTAACTAACTCACTAGTACTTACACATATCGACTATTGTGCACCTGTCTACTATCATTTTCTTAATGATAAGATGCGTAATAGACTGCAAGTGATGCAAAATAACTGTTTACGCTTTTCAAATAGGAATATCAACAAACGTGATCACATAACACCATTTTACAATGAAATGAAAATACTCAAAATTGAGAAACGGGTCACATGTTTACATGCATCAATTGTTTATATGGTGTTGTCTACTGAGACTCCCAAGTACTACTTGCACGAATTACTCATCAGAAGATCTACCATTCATGCAGCAAATGTTAGAAATGCTGATTCATTTACTATACCCCAACATCGTTCATCCAAATTCCAAGGTTGCTTTGAATATATTGCACCTACGATGATAAATATGTATGAAAATTTGTTCAGTGGTACTCTAGATATGAAAATGTTCAAAAAATCATTCAAACTGCATATACTATCAATGAACCAATAATATGCACTGTATAATTTTAGTGTTGTCTCCAACTTATTATTTTGATTTTGATTGTCATGTATTGTCATGTAATGCTCACCTCATGTAGGTGCAGTATTTGTATATTAATCCCTGTGATTTTAATCATCCAAGGCAAATATGAAAAATGGCTTGCCAACTATTTCCCTTTTGAAGTACAATGATATTTAAACACATGTATTTTTGTTATTTTGTACTTCAATAAACATTATTATTATTATTATTATTATAAATTGAATACTCTCTTAGATAAACTCCCTTTCGAATTGCATCTACCTGGTTATCATTTTTGCGGACCGGGAACAAAGTTATCATAGCGACTTGCCCGTGGAGACAAAGGCATTGATCAATTAGACGAAGCTTGTGAAGAACATGATAAAGCATACTCCAAATACAGAGATTTGAATAAAGGAAACAAATCCGATCGTATTTTGTCTGAGCGTGCATTGAGCCGTTTGGTAACGGAGCTATGCCGAAACTTCCGCATTTCGACCACTTTTCCCATGTTAATCGCCATAAGAAAAGTTAAGGTTCATTCTGGTCATTTTTGTCCACAACAAGGTCATCCGGCTCCGACGCTATCAGCAGGCTGCTGATAAGAATAGCAATAACACAACTACAATAACAAGATGCGATATATAGGGCGGATCGCTGAATGAAAATATACAGGGTGTCTCATGAATAATATATGTTAGCTTTCAAGTACCCGCCACTGATGATTTCATCACCTCCTCGGAGACTGGGTCCAACGCAAATCTGATGACCAGGCAAAAGGCACAATAATTCGAACAGTCAAGCACAATTCGAGCAGTCAGTCGTTGACATTCATATTGCGAACTTGCTTCCATATTTTATTTTTCAAAGTTTCATTAAAAAACAATCATTTCGATAATTTCGAGTTTAATTTAGACTAAAATTCATCATCAGAAGTGGGATACCTCCTTTGAGCCCAAAATCGAAGGAGGAAGGACAAAATCTTGTCGAGAAAATATCCTTTTGTGTGGAAAAATGGCGGACAAAAGTGCACAGAGCCTCGTTAGTGAGTACAGTGACAGTGATAGCGAACCAGATCAAGTTGACAGTGAGAGCAATATAAACAGTAACATGATGAAAATGTGGAAACTGCAGCAGAGGAATAATATACAGCTCCAAAATCAGATGATTAAGGTTTTAACAACAATGGCTACCCAACAGAGTCCAGTGGAAACGGCCTCGCCCAGTTCCAAACAGTTTGCGCTTAGTCAGGAATACAACTTCGTAGGTTCTGCGCAGGTCAAGCTGTCAACTTTTGATCCTGATGATACCCCTTCCACCATGACCGAATGGATGGATGAGGTCACTCGTATTCAGCAGGAAATTCTCTTATCGGACACTTTCATTGTTTTGAAAGCCGGGGACGCCTTACGAAGTAGAGCGGCAAGATTTTATGAACATTGGAAACCTATGGTGCGGGATTGGGTTTCATTTCGCCGCGATTTTGAAGTGGCATTTCCAGAACTAGAATACGGGCATGATTGGCGATCAAAAGTTCCGACTTTGCGTCATTGGTGGAATATGGAAACGCTAAACTTGCTGCCATTAAATGCTTTTATTCGAATTTTCCATGGCCTATTATTCTCAGCCTGTTGGAATATGATGTACAGGATTCGGAAGTCAAGAACAGAATCTGTCTTCATGCACCCTCATTTGAAACGGACTTGCTGAAATTATTGGCAGTGTGTGATGCCCGGAATGTCGCGGAAAAAAGGGTAGCATCTAAAAATCATCTTGAATCCCGAGACCGTCTAAGAAAACGACAGTATAACTCTCCTTATCGTCCACGTGCTTCAATATCATCACCGAGTTTCCCAGGAAAGTGTCGAAAGTGCAATCAATACGGACATAAACAATCCGATTGTAAACGGTAGATTCGCCGCACTTTCAATTTTGAACAAAACGCTCCCATAAGCTCTGGAGTAAAACAAAATGTTTCAATCACGGATGTGAAGTATAAATGTAATTACTGTAAGAATATAGATCATACAGAAGAGAGCTGCTGCCGCAAACAAAACACAGAAATCTCGCGTCATCAGGTCATTCCCCAATGCGACAATAACACACGATAGAAACATTCTGTCTTCCGTATTTAGTCGATACAGCTGCTGACGTATCAATTCTTCATGAGAAGGTCGCTAAAATGTTACATTTAGACATTCAGTCAGCTGATTTCTAGCAACAGGAATGTGAAATAGTATGACACGTCCTATTGGAACATGTAGTACAATCATGGTGACACCAAATATGACACTGGAAATCGATTTTATAGCGGTACCAGACGGAACTATTTTAGGTGGTGATATTGATGGTGATGGTGATTGATGGTCTTGATGTGTTACAAAGACCCGGAATCAAAGTGGAGGTTACTGCTAACGGTGCAAACAATGTTCACGATCTATGGCATGATGTTCCTCGTATTATGAGCCTGCGTACCCGGGATATTGATGATGTTAATTTGTCAGGATTGGACGAGCAAGTAGCTAACACAGTGAGAGAAATACTGAAAAATGCATGGAAAAATAGAAAATGATTTCAATGTGACGGTCAATAAATCAACGAAAGTGTCACCATATGAACTGATGTTTGGGTCAACTTGCCGGTTAGCAGCTGCCGGTTAGCAGCTTCAAGCCAGCTTTTAGCTGAATTGCCGATGCAGCACAAGGTCGTCGATTATGATGAACTTCGAGAGCGACTGTTTAGACGAATGGAAACCGTTCGAGAAAAGACCGAGGCAGACTTTAATAAGAAAAGGATAGCCGCAGTGCCGTACACAATAATAGGCGATCAGGTTGCAGTACAAGACAGTCAGTTCGCTTCAGGTGGGAAATTGAAGCCAAAATTTCAGGGACCCTTTGAGGTGACTCATCGTCTACAAAACGAAAGGTATGCTTTAAGACGTTTAAATGGACGTCGGTGGACGACTGTAGCTGCACATGAGCAGTTGCGTACTTGGCCTCTATAAGGTAATCGCTTGTATTCTTTTTTGTGTATACGTTGTTGTTATTGTTGGTACAAGAAAAAATGAAGATAATTGAAACAACGGCTAGTACTTTCAGTACGGAACCGGTAGTTACTGATTATTACAGCAACAGTTAGTACTTTTGGTACGGAGCTGGTAGCTATGGAGATATAAAGCAACAGTTAGTACTTTCAGTACGGAGCTGGTAGCTAAGGACATACAACAGTTAGTACTTTCAGTACGGAGCTGGTAGCTAAGAACATACAACAGTTAGTACTTTCAGTACGGAGCTGGTAGCTAAGAACATACAACAGTTAGTACTTTCAGTACGGAGCTGGTAGCTAAGAACATACAACAGTTAGTACTTTCGGTACGGAGCTGGTAGTTAGTGATAGTTAGTACTTTTAGTACGGAGCTAAAAATAAGAGAGATAATTTGACAGAAGTACTTTTAGTACAAAGCTGTCAGATAATCTTTTCCATTGTAATTGTGTGATTTAATTATTCGTTTTTCTTTCCACAGTTTAGCCTTTTCATTCGAGTTAGTGCGAGGACGCCCTCAAGTCAGGAAGGCCGTGTTAGCTTTCAAGTACCCGCCACTGATGATTTCATCACCTCCTCGGAGACTGGGTCCAACGCAAATCTGATGACCAGGCAGAAGGCACAATAATTCGAACAGTCAAGCACAATTCGAGCAGTCAGTCGTTGACATTCATATTGCGAACTTGCTTCCATATTTTATTTTTCAAAGTTTCATTAAAAAACAATCATTTCGATAATTTCGAGTTCAATTTAGACGAAAATCTATCATTGTATATCACATTTATAGTAGATTACAGTCAACGAATGACAGATAGCACATGATAGATGACATGCGACCTTCTAGTGCAGAATCTAAACGCTCAACTAACGTTTGACGGATACCACGTGACGCGCTCGCCAAAAGCAGAGGAAGTCAAAATGGTTACCAGTTCGAAATGGCGCTGAAATGATGATACGTATGATATTCGACAGATAACATACCACGAGACGCGCTTGTCAAAAGCAGACACTCAGGGTCGACCTAACCTACGAATATTAACGATACGTATGATGTTTGACAGATGACGTATATCACGTGACCGTCCAGTGCTTGTCGGCAGAAACACTCACAGTCGAGACAACCTACGAATTTTAATCAAAATGTTTATTGAAACAAGATGGCGATCGATTCTAAATAGCACAGATATCACGCGAAACTTTTGGCCTACGATTTATTGCTCCACCGAAAGCAAACGCTCATATTCAGTACAAACGATGTATACTACATATACTCATTTCAGTAACCTCATAAAAAACGATACACATCATTCAAACATATTATAAGACAGGCAATGTATATGACAGACGACGCGCTGACTGTTGATTCCGTTCAATATACAGGGTGTTTGAGTTATAGATATAGGGCGACTCGCGGGTAGACCACCCCACTTCTTGTCATACTCAGAGACTGCTATAACACCTGAAGTACGACAGCGGATGACGACTAACATAATACATTCGATATATGATATACGAGGTATACCACGTGACCTTCTGGTGCTCGCTGAACAATCGACAGCCGACAGATGGCTTATGACATTTGATAGACGGTCGCTACGTATATCGTATACCCGATGCTTGCCGAAAGCGAAACAAAGCAGGCACCTGGCGGGTAGACTACCCCGCGTATAGGTTAAGGATGCTAGGAGGTTATGGAGGCTTGAGGTTAGCCATGTTTAGGTGTGATACTTTGTTGAATAACCTGATTTTTATAGCCCATTACTGAATACAGTTATTTCAATTAGACAGCTAACGCAAGCTCATGATTTCATTCAATATAAAAGACGGTTGAGCTGAATAGCAATAAAAAATATACAAGGTTAGACCACCACACTTCAGGTGGGCTCGGCAAAGGGATAGCTAACGTATGACAGATGTTTTTTGACAGGGGACGTATGGAGTGGAAGTATTTGAAAACCAGGAAATATGTCGAACAACTCTCTACCCACAATTCATGATGCGAGTGATCATCTCGAAGTCTACACACTTTCGCTTGAATCTTCTTGTAACGTAGATAATGTTTGCTGCAGGTTATCTTGTCACAAAAACGCTGCGGCAATGTAACGGGAATGTCAGGAAAATGTTATGTAATCGTTACAGAAACGCTGCAAAAATGTCTCGGAAATGTTACAGGAACGTCACGGAAGTGTCATTGAAGTGTCATGGAAGTGTCACGGAAGTGTCAAGGAAGTGTCACGGAAGTGTCACGGAAGTTTCAAGGAACTGTCACGGAAGTGTCACGCAAGTGTCACGGAACACTAAAATGTCACGGAACTGTCACGGAAGTGTCACGCAACGGAACATGAAAATGTCACGGAAGTGTCACGGAAGTGTCAAGGAAGTGTCATGGCAGGGTCACGGAAATGTAACGGAAACGTCGCGAAACACCAAAACGTTACAGAAACATCGCGAAATGTTCACGAAAACGCCACTGAAATGTCAGACATATTTCATTATACCTACCACTTTTGATTCATTCAAGATAACAACAATCTCGTTATCGTTCGAGGTATTTCCGCGACAAATACCGAACAACTCTCAACTAAAAACATGTAAAACAGCTCTGGGTTACACCAAAGGATTGAAATCAAACACAGTGTGAAATTTTTTTATAATATATTCAATAATCTATACAAATAGCAGCACATTTCCCCACCACCCTCGAGGTAGTGCCTTGTGGCGCGTTGTTTCTTGTTTTGGAAGTGAAAAGCTCCCCGGTAGGCATACTTTGACCACTTGCGGTGATATAATTAGGTTAACAAATATAGCATTTTTTCAATGTTATTTTCAGACTGCACGAAGATTCATCCCTAAATCAATAGAAACACTTCATTAATTCATCTGAAGACCACTTTTTTCAGACAGCACGAAGATTCATTCCTAAATTAATAAAAACACTTCTTTAATTCCTCTGATGGCTCTTTTTCCTGGTATGATGTACCTCTTATCATCTTCGGAGCTGAGGGCAATTTTTTCTTGGCAGATTGAATGAACATGGTGTTTCTTCGCTCTTATCAAATTTTGGGAAACCTTCTTATGTGTGGCTGTTTCTAGGCATTCAACGTAATCCTCGAAATTTATAGTTGTTTCGACAACAGATGATTTCACTCCTTTTGCTTTTTTCGTCACACCGATATTCATAATGATTCCATCTATTTCATCCACATCATAATCCTCCGCTTGCAAGTTTGCCCCCTTCTTCACAATATCATCATCAGTCACCAGCACCTTTATCGAGTATAATTTTGACCGTAGGCCTACATAATCCGCCATTATTCGACTCTTGTTTTCATCGGACATCATTCCCAACACCTTCTTGTTGACTTGAGGAATGTCATGGATATTATCGCTGGGATAGCCTGAAGTGTCGAAGTGGGTGTGGCAATCTCGCTTCATGACTGCATATGGATCTTGATTGGTAATCTCATAGATGAGTGAGTCGATGTCAGTGTAGCAAACGGTACAATCATCACCAAACTCTCCGAACATATAATCATAATGGAAGCCGTAGATGGTGGTTTTGGCTAGATCCAGAATGGCCTGAACGACGTAGATAGGTTTGTTCAGCCAGATTTCCAATTTTTCTAGTTCGACTGCTACCAAGTTCTTGTTGAAAATGGTGCAGTTCTTGAATTCGGGTTTGGAAATGTAAGCCTCTGCACCATATCTTCCGGCCCACTCCGTCAATAGTCGAACGTTCACCCTCTTTCTAACGTTTTCCATGGTCTTACCGAAAACGGCATTGTTCATTAGTTTGAAGAGGTTTTTCTCAAATTCATTTTTAGCTTGTTTACGGAGGTCGGTGTTGAGGTCTATATATGATTTGAGCCATGTAGATTGCCGGAACTCGAGGACGCGATGAATTTTGGTCAGGACCAACCCATGCTCCAGCGCTTGTTTAAGGGCTCGGTAGTGGATGACGTAGCGTGTTTCATGGTTCAGCGTTGCTGAACACAAGGTGAAACTCTCTGTAACTAATCATGATGATTATATCATTAACAATCAATTCAAGAAACATGGAGATATATTTGGAGGAAACTCAAAACGTGCCTTAATGGTTGGCTCTTCAGGATGCGGTTAAACGAATTGTATGATCAGTTTGCTAGATGAACCAAATGGATTGATATTCGAAAATGTGTATCTGTATTCCAAGTCCCTGTATCAACCAAAATATGAATATTTGAGGTTGCTATTCAAACCGTTGAAGGAGATTGGATATTTCGAATATCATGATGGAGATGAAGTAATTACTCCAGATGAAGTGGCTCCGAATTCTATCATTATATTCGATGACGTAGCCACATGCAATCAGAACATTATTAGAGATTTTTTTTGTTTTGGACGGCCCAAGAACACAGATGTATTTTATTCATGCCAGACTCATAGTTCCATACCGAAACAATTGATAAGAGATAATAGCAATCTTATCATCATTTTCAAACAAGATGTAACAAATTTGAAACACATTTACGATGATCATGTCAATGTGAATATGACATTTCAGAAATTTTCTGAGTTGTGTTCATTCTGTTGGGAGGAGAATCATGGATTTGTTGTGATTGACAAGGATGGAGATATCGGGAAAGGTAGATATAGGAAAGGATTCAATGAAATTTTGATAGTTTAAATCGATGTTTATCATTCGTCAGGTATCAGTATAGTTATGGGAGTTAATCTAGCAGAACAGTTGGTGTAAGCCAGACAATCTGTCAAGAAAAAATACCAAGGGCTCAAGTCAGATATTGCTCATTCGAAAACTTCATTGAAAGAAACATATGAACCAATAACTGATCCTTCATGAAAATACTATCATCAATCAATGAAAAGGCAGTTCCTAAAGTGGAGAAAACTGAACCTGATTCATTCTCAACTCCCCAACAGAAACAGTATTAAAAATTGGTGCCAGATGAAACGATTCCACAAAATGAAGGAACATTCCAAACGATTCCACAAAATTGAGCAACATTCTTACATGAACCGGAAATAAGTTATTTCGATCAGAGTCTCGGGCAATTACGACAACAAGTTGAAAATCTCCAGGCTGACCGACAACCAGAATTAGAGAAATATTTGGAAAAATATGAGAAACCTCTTCCTAGGGCTTACATTGAAGATATATTCACAAGTGATCCAGATCAATTTGATCATATATTCGGTGTCAGAAATGAACTCACAACGGATAGTTGGAATATAGGTGATAGTGTTATAGAATTCCTTGGTCCACATTTTTTGATGAATGAAGTATCCAATAACGGTACACCAGGTCTTTATGAATTGATGTTCAAATAACATCAACTCGGATACAAACCCAAAGATGTCGATAACTACATTGACATCGTTAAAAACACTAATGCCATTTATCTGCAGTATAATCCTTCGAATGGTCTATCAACATCAAGTGCAGAAAAATTTACAACTATAATCAAGCCTAGAGTAACGTCACTTCATTCTATGGCTAAACAAGTTGGCAAAAAACTCTTCGAAAAACGTCAGATACTCACTAGAACTCAATCTGTAAGTGGAAAAGGAATGGAGATGATGAGACTCAATAACAAGAAAATAGATTACAAATATTATGTAGACTACAATGAATTGGTCGAGAGATTGGAATTACTTATAGCGGAACAATATGCAGGTCATACTGGTCATACCAATGAGATAATTTATGTAATTAAAGAGCTTAGAGAAACGGAAATATTCAAATAAATACTTGTACACAACATATTTTGTGTTTATTCATTTAGTTTCTCCAGTACTGGTATCATGCCAGATAAATTTGGCAGACATATGTTGCAACCACAACGAGTAGATCAATCCCAGCGAAACTACTCTGTTGATCAAAAACCTGTGAATATATTTCAGCTATATAGTGAAAGTGTTATAACCATTAGTGGAACTATATCAAAAGTGACTAAGCGACTCCCAACACCATGGCAATATAAATCAAATAATAATTCAGTTGATTATACATTTCCTCTGAAAGAGGGGCTTATAATTGCCATAGATAATTATCCAAGTAAATGATCAGTTGTTGTCAACAATAAAACAATAGAAGCTAGAGACTAAATTGGTCAGGAATTGACAAGAGGCACGACTTTGAAATTCTTTGCTAAGCCAAATGTTACTGACGATAATTTATACCTTCAGTTAGTCGTGCATTCTTCCATTACTAAGTATGTCTGATATTGAGAAAGAGATGGTAGAGGAACTTCATGAACCTGCGAGGAGACGATTTCATAGAAGACGAGTCATACTCAAAGGATTGAATGATTTGTGGGAAGCTGATTTGGTTGAAATGATTCCATATGCTGAATTCAACAAGGGATACAAATATATTTTGGTTTTCATCAACGCATTCTCCAAATACGTTTGGTGTGAAGCTGTCAAAAGTAAGTCAGTAAAAGATGGCTCACATGCCATGAAGAAAATTTTATCAGTATCAACCCCAAAGATTTACATACTGACCGAGGGCGAGAATTCTATAATAGAGAATTAAATGAGCTTATGCAGAAATTCAAGATAAACCATTATAGCACATTTTCTTGTGTGAAAGCCAGCATTGTAGAACGTGTGAATAGAACATTGAAAATATGATGTGGAAACAATTTAGTCTCCAAGGTTATTATAAATGGACACACATACTAGCAGATATCGTTTCAATGTACAATAACAAAAAACACAGAACCATCGAGTTGAAACCAGTGCAAGTGAATGAGAGAAATGAACAGTTACTTTTGAATACGGTTCATAGTCATATGAAAACAACTAACCAACCAAAGTATAGGGAAAATGATCATGATCGAATAAGTAAATTTCGAGAGGCGTTTTCTGAAGGTTATACCCCAAATTGGTCAAATGAAGTATTTGAAGTTATAAAAATTCGTGCAACTAACCCGACAACATATTACTTGCAAGACATGTCGAAGAATCCAATTCAAGGTGCATTTTTTGAACAAGAATTACAGAAAGTGAAGTATCCCGATGTATATTTGATTGAAAAAGTATTGAGAACGAAAGGAAATAAAATGTATGTTGAATGGCTCGGCCTTGATAAATCGCATAATTCATGGATCATGTGTAACTCGCAATGTCTTACTTTTCACTGCTGCTACCTTTCACTGCTGCTACCTTTCACCACCAGAAACCTTCAGGTGTACAATAAATAAAATCTACGTTTATTCCAAGTATGTTAGTTGAAACAATGTGTTTCAATAGTGATTATGTCAGTTCGGAAACTACCAGCGATTATTGGAGTGAAGTAGAAAGAATAAATCAAATGATCAAACAGAAAATAATCAATGATGGGCCATATATTTTGGAATCTTCATTCAGAATTGAAGATCTACCACTGAAAATATGTTGCGGTTTGAGTGTTGCTAGATGTTTCGAACCGGCAATAAAGCTAAAAAAAATAAAGATTCCATATCATTCAACACTAGTGAATGGGCGAATGTTATGTTCATTTTCCGTAAACTGCTGATCGAATTCATGGAGATGGACAGTGATCCAGCTGAAGTACAAGACTTGGACAGTGATGAACAAGTGAAGATAACACCAACAACTTCCATGGATATCAAAATTTTGAAAGTGCAGAGTGCTTCCAATGCTACAATATATTTGAGAGAAGAAGCTGTCCGAAATATCTTATATTTTGACAACATTATCTTTCAACATAAAATAGATATGCTGAGAAATTTATCATTCTATAGTTTTTATCATAATATTCTGGAACTAGCTAAAACACTTTTGGTGCAATCCAATGATAAATTGGATGAAGAATCTATTATCATTGCAATTTGTGATATTTTGAGTGAAAGTGTGGAAGGATATGCATTCAGAGAATGTTTGTTATATTATAAAAATGATATTACGAATACCATGAATAAAAAATAATGAAAAAAACAATGTGTTCTGGAGATATTTATTTCGAAAATTCAGTTTTTACATTCAAATTCTGCACAAGAATTTAGGTACAAATTTGGTGTCACATACAACATTTTGCCAGACTGAATTGTTACATAAATTTGAATGGATTCCATAGCGAAATCTCAACCAACCTCAAGAATACTTCAATCTCATAGAATTAGAAATACCTGATTTGAAATTGAAGTGAAGAATTGGTTTACATAGAAAACATATTATCATACAAGATTTATCTAAATTTGAATGGATTCCATAGCTAAATCCCAACCAACCACAAGGATACTTCTATCTCATAGAATTAGAAATACCTGATTTGGAATTGAAGTACAAAATTGGTTTTACATAAAAACATTTTATCATACAAGATATATCCAAATTTGAATGGATTCCATAGCGAAATCTCAACCAACCTTAAGAATACTGTAATGACCATAAGGTAAAGTATCTGTGGAATCATCAATTGAATACCTCTTGTCATCGAATGGACTCAGAACTATTTTCGTTTATTCAATAGAATAAACTTTATGTGAACGTGACTGGATGTTTCTTTGCTTTTCATATTTCTCCTTATTATTTTTCAAACAGTCCAAATAATCGTCAAATGTGATTTTTTTCTTGACCACATGAAATTTTACACCTTTTGACTTTTTAATACACTTTTGTCCACCCCCAGTGTTTGGTTTATTACTATTGACTAGAAAAGTATATTGTTTCGAACGTAGACCAACAAAGTCAGTTATTATTTCCCCCAGCATTTCATCTTTCATCAAACCGGCTACTTTTTCATTCACTAACAGTATACTATATTTATTATCTATAGGGTAATCACTTATATCAAATTTGGTCAAATCTTTTTTGATAACTTCTTTATACAGGCTGATTCACGGTGGATGGCACATTAGACGTTTCTGGTGAACCAGACAACGGATCATTTTGAAAATTCAATGGAGGGCATATTCGGACATTCTCTAGCCAACTTAAATATTTTCGACAATGCAGTGTTGCCGCTTCTATTGGAAAGCAGTAGCAACTTTGATTTTTCAAATGGAACACTCTGTATTTTATTGCATTTTTAGATTCTCCCTGAAGAGCTGATTTTATAGATGTATGACACTTGGGGTCTAGCTGAGATCATTACAGAGATATAGGGTGTGAAAAATAGACATTTTTCAACTTTAGGATTTTTTTGTGTCGAAACTATTCATCATTGGTCGAAACGGCTCACATGTCTCTATCTCAACTTTTGATTAATTATCTACTGATATTTAATTGGGACATATACCAGGTGATCAAGATTCTGAATTCTTTTTACTTGGTTCTTTGGGATTTTCTCTCCTCGTTTCTATAAAATAAAAGTATTCGTATTATTTCAATATATTTGTAGAGGGACAAATATATTGAAATAATACGAATACTTTTATTTTATAGAAACGAGGAGAGAAAATCCCAAAGAACCAAGTAAAATGAATGTACCACCTCCTCGATTAACCTACAGACAGTATTCTGAATTCTGCACCACCCTGTATTTGTTTCAATTAAATGTTAGTAGATAGTTGATCAAAAGTTGAGATAGGAACATGTGAGCCGTTTTGACCAATAATGAATAGTTTCGACAAAAAAAATTCCTAAAGTTGAAAAATGTCGATTTTTCACACCCTATATCTCTGTAATGATTTCCGCTAGACCCCAAGTGTGTTACATCGATGAAATCTGCTCTCCAGGAAGAATCTAACAATGCAATAAAATACATAGTGTTCTATTTGAAAAATCAAAGTTGCTACTGCTTTCTAATAGAAGCGGCAACACCGCATTGTCGAAAATATTTTAGTTGGCTAGAGAATGTCCGAATATGCCCTCCGTCAAATTTTCAAAATGATACGTTGTCTGGTTCACCAGGAACGTCTAATGTGCCATCCACCGTGAATCAGCCTGTATACATCATCACAATGTAATTCATATAAGAGACTGTCTGTATCTGTATAAATCAACTCACTCAAGTTTTGGATATATCCAAGATAGCCATACCGATATACAAGGGTTTATTGAATATTTTATTGGTTTTTTTCATTTCAATTGCCATCAGCATTTCATCAAACATCGATAAACTTGTAGCAACAAAATTACCGAATAAAGATAACTTCTATAGTAAATTAATTGATGAGCATATCACAGATGAGGATTACGATCATGCAAAAAAGGTTTCGGATACCTTTCAAATTGAATCATTAGGAGATTATTCTGATCTTCATTTGGAAACAGGTGTCATGTTGTTAGTCGATGTATTTGAAAATTTCAGAAAAATATGTCATGAAACATACGGATTGGACCCTGCACACTACTATACTTTATCAGGTTATACTTGGGATTGCATGTTGAAATAAACTGAATGTTGGCTGGATACTATTCGAGATGTTGATGTACTACTATTCATAGAAAAGGGAATAAGAGGTGGGGTCAGTCAGTGTTCATATAGACATTCCATTGCTGATAATAAATATATGTCAAATTTCAAGAACAATGAACCGTCAAAGTACATTATGTACTTTGATGTTGATAATTTATATGGATGGGCCATGTGCCAAGACCTTCCCCATTCGGATTTTGAATAGTTGGAAAATCTTGAAAATTTCAATGTCAATGAAATTTCAGATGAATGCCAATTTGGTTATATTCTGGAAGTTGATCTCAAATACCCCGAATGTATCCATGATCCCCATAAAGGTTTACCTCTTGCACCTGAAAAACTAATTCCTCCTAATTCAAAATTACCAAAGCTGATGAATACATTATATTATGATAAAGAAAAATAAATTTTACACTATAGAAGTTTGAAGCAATATTTGGCCAACGGATTAGTAGTCGATGAAATTCACAGAATTTTAAGGTTCAGGCAATCAAAGTGGTAAAAACCATATATTGATCTGAATACAGATTTGCGTAGAAATTCAAAAAATGAGTTTGGTAAGGTTACTTCCAAAACAATGATGAATGCCGTTTATGGTAAGACTATGAAGAATCTGCGAAAACATGGGATAGTTGAATTGGCAAAAAGTTGGGATGGTCGATATGGTACAAAACATCTGATTTCCAGTCCTACTTTACATAACCGATCTATATTTGATGAAATGCTGATGGCAATTGGAATGCAAAAAACCAATACAATATTCAATAAACCCTAGTATATCGGTATGGCTATCTTAGATATATCCAAAACTTGTGTTTACAGTTTTCATTACGATTACATGTTGAGAAAATTCAAATTACCAGATTGTGAGTTGATTTATACTGATACAGACAGTCTCTTATATGAATCACATTGTGATGATGTATATAAAGAAGTAATCAAAATAGATTTGACCAAATTTGATACAAGTGATCACCCTATAGATAATAAATATAGTATACCGTTAGTGAATGAAGAAGTAGCCGGTTTGATGAAAGATGAAATGCTGGGGAAAATAATAACTGACTTTGTTGGTCTACGTTCAAAACAATATACTTTTCTAGTCAATAGTAATAAACCGAACACTGAGAGTGGAAAAAAGTGTAATGAAAAGTCAAAAGGTGTAAAATTTTATGTGGTCAAGACAAAAATCACATTTGACGATTATTTGGACTGTTTGAAAAATAATAAGGAGAAATATAAAAAGCAAAGAAACATCCAGTCACGTTCACATGAAGTTTATTCTATTGAACAAACGAAAATAGTTTTGAGTCCATTCGATGACAAGAGGTATTTAATTGATGATTCCACAGATACCTTACCTTATGGTCATTACAGTAATCTCAAGGTTGGTTGAGATTTCGCTATGGAATCCATTCAAATTTGGATATATCTTGTATGATAAAATGTTTTTATGTAAAACCAATTTTGTTCTTCAATTCCAAATTAGGTATTTCTAATTCTATGAGATGGAAGTATTCTTGTGGTTGGTTGAGATTTCGCTATGGAATCCATTCGAAGTTAGATATATCTTGTATGATAAAATGTTTTTTACGTAAATCAATTTTTTACTTCAATTTCAAATCAGGTATTTTTTATTCTATGAGATTGAAGTATTCTTGAGGTTGGTTGAGATTTCGCTATGGAATCCATTCAAATTTATGTAACAATTCAGTCTGGCAAAATGTTGTATGTGTCACCAAATTTGTACCTAAATTCCTGTACTGAATTTGAATGTAAAAACTAAATTTTCGAAATAAATTTCTCCAGAACACATTGTTTATTTCATTATTTTTTATTCATGGTATTCATAACATCATTTTTATAATATAACAAACATTCTCTGAATGCATATCCTTCCACACTTTCACTTAAAATATCACAAATTGCAATGATAATAGATTCTTCATTCCATTTATTATTGGATTGCACCAAAAGTTTTTTTGCTAGTTCCAGAATATTATGATAAAAACTATAGAATGATAAATTTCTCAGCATATCTATTTTATGTTGAATGATTATGTTGTCAGAATATAAGATATTTCGGACAGCTTCTTCTCTCAATTATATTGTAGCATTGGTAGCACTCTGCACTTTCAAAATTTTGATATCCATGAAAATTGTTGGTGTTATCTTCACTTGTTCATCACTGTCCAAGTCTTGTACTTCAGCTGGATCACTGTCCATCTCCATGAATTCGATCAGCAGTTCACGGAAAATGAACATAACATTCGCTCATTCACTAGTGTTGAATGATATGGAATCTTTATTTTTTTTAGCCTTATTGCCGGTTCGAAACATCTAGCAACACTCAAACCGCAACAAATTTCCAGTGGTGGATCTTCAATTCTGAATGAAGATTCTGAAATATATGGTCCATTATTGATTATTTTCTGTTTGATCATTTGATTTATTCTTTCTTCTTCACTCCAATAATCGCTGGTAGTTTCCGAACTGACATAATCACTATCGAAACACATTGTTTCAACTAACATACTTGGAATAAACGTAGATCTTATTCATTGTACACCTGAAGGTTTCTGGTGATGAAAGGTAGCAGCAGTGAAAGGTAGCAGCAGTGAGAGGTAAGACATTGCCAGGTTCACAAGGTTACCTTTCATGATCCATGAATTGTGCGATTTATCAAGGTCGAGCCATTCAACATACATTTTATTTCCTCTCGTTCTCAATACTTTTTCAATCAAATATACATCGGGATACTTCACTTTCTGTAATTCTTGTTCATAAAATGCACCTTGAATTGTATTCTTCGACGTGTCTTGCAAGTAATATGTTGTCGGGTTGGTTGCACGAATTTTCATAATTTCAAATACTTCATTCGACCAATTTGGGGTATAACCTTCAGAAAACGCCTCTCGAAATTTACTCATTCGAACATGATCATTTTCCCTATACTTTGGTTGGTTGATCTGGATCACTTATGAAAATATCTTCAATGTAAGCCCTAGGAAGAGGTTTTTCATATTTTTCCAAATATTTCTCTAATTCTGGTTGTCGGACAGCCTGGAGATTTTCAACTTGTTGTCGTAATTGCCCGAGACTCTGATCGAAATAACTCATTTCCGGTTCATGTAAGAATGTTGCTTCATTTTGTGGAATCGTTTGGAATGTTCCTTCATTTTGTGGAATCGTTTCATCTGGCACCAATTTATAATACTGTTCCTGTTGGGGAGTTGAGAATGAATCAGGTTCAGTTTTCTCCACTTCAGGAACTGCCTTTTCATTGATTGATGATAGTAATTTTCATAAAGGATCAGTTATTGGTTCATATGTTCCTTCCAATGATGTTTTCGATTGAGCAATATCTGACTTGAGCCCTTGGTATTTTTTCTTGACAGATTGTCTGGCTTTCACCAACTGTTTTGCTAGATTTACCTCCATAACTATACTGATACCTGACGAACGATAAACATCAATTTAAACTATCGAAATTTCATTGAATCCTTTCCTATATCTACCTTTCCCGATATCTCCATCCTTGTCAATCACAACAAATCCATGATTCTCCTTCCAACAGAATGAACTCATCTCAGAAAATTTCTTAAATGTCATATCCACATCGACATGATCATCGTGAATGTGTTTCAAATTTGTTACATCTTGTTCGAAAATGATGATAAGATTGCTATTATCTCTTATCAATTGTTTCGGTATGAAACTATAAGTCTGGCATAAATAAAATACATCTGTGTTCTTGTGCCGTCCAAAACAAACAAAATCTTTAATAATGTTCTTATTGCATGTGGCTACGTCATTGAATATAATAATAGAATTCGAAAGTTCTTCATCTGGAGTAAATACCTACTTCATCTCCATCATGATATTCGGAATATCCAATCCTCTTCAACAGTTTGAATAGCAACCTCAAATATTCATATTTTGGTTGATACAGGGACTTGGAACACAGACACACATTTTCGAATCTCAATCCATTTGGTTCATCTAGCAAACTGATAATACAATTCGTCTTACCGCATCCTGAAAGGCAAACCATTAAGGCACGTTTTGAGTTTCCTTCAAATATATCTCCATGTTTCTTGAATAATTGATTGTTAATGATATAATTATCATGATTGGTTACAGAAAGTTTCACCTTGTGTTCCTCAACCTTCATCTTCAAATGAATAACAAATATAAAAACACTAGCATTTTATGAAAACTGCATTGTAGTTCTAACTACCGCACGTATATCAAATTCATCTGTACAATCAACAACTCAGTAATCATAGTGACACGAGAGGATCAGGTTTATTGAATACTCTCATTGATAAACTCCCTTTCGAATTGCATCTACCTGGTTATCATTTTTGCGGACAGGGAACAAAGTTATCAGAGCGACTTGCCCGTGGAGACAAAGGCATTGATCAATTAGACGAAGCCTGTAAAGAACATGATAAAGCATACTCCAAATACAGAGATTTGAATAGAGGAAACAAATCCGATCGTATTTTGTCTGAGCGTGCATTGAGCCGTTTGGTAAAGGAGCTATGCCGAAACTCCCGTATTTCGACCACTTTTCCCATGTTAATCGCCATAAGAAAAGTTAAGGTTCATTCTGGTCATTTTTGTCCACATCAAGGTCATCCGGCTCCGACGCTATCAGCAGGCTGCTGATAAGAATAGCAATAACACAACTACAATAACAAGATGGGATATATAGGGCGGATCGCTGAATGAAAATATACAGGGTGTCGCATGAATAATATATATCACATTTATAGTAGATTACAGTCAACGAATGACAGATAGCACATGATAGATGACATGCGACCTTCTAGTGCAGAATCTAAACGCTCAACTAACGTTTGACGGATACCACGTGACGCGCCAAAAGCAAAGGCAGTCAAAATGGTTACCAGTTCAAAATGGCGCTGGAATGATGATACGTATGATATTCGACAGATAACATACCACGAGACGCGCTTGTCAAAAGCAAACACTCAGGGTCGACCTAACCTACGAATATCAACGATACGTATGATGTTTGACAGATGACGTATATCACGTGACCGTCCAGTGCTTGTCGGCAGAAACACTCACAGTCGAGACAACCTACGAATTTTAATCAAAATGGTTATTGAAACAAGATGGCGATCGATTCTGAATAGCACAGATATCACGCGAAACTTTTGGCCTACGATTCATTGCTCCACCGAAAGCAAACGCTCATATTCAGTACAAACGATGTATACTACATATACTCATTTCAGTAACCTCATAAAAAACGAAACACATCATTCAAACATATTATAAGACAGGCAATGTATATGACAGACGACGCGCTGACTGTTAATTCCGTTCAATATACAGGGTGTTTGAGTTATAGATATAGGGCGACTCGCGGGTAGACCACCCCACTTCTTGTCATACTCAGAGACTGCTATAACACCTAAAGTACGACAGCGGATGACGACTAACATAATACATTCGATATATGATATACGAGGTATACCACGTGACCTTCTGGTGCTCGCTGAACAATCGACAGCCGACAGATGGCATTTGATATTATGACATTTGATAGACGGTCGCTACGTATATCGTATATGTATAGTGTATATGAATTATATTCCAGCAGAAAATCCAAAATACATACGAAGATTGATATGACACAACTTGACAAATTTTATATAACATCTGACAAACTCGATTATCAATAAACACACAGGGTGAATACACCACATTCCTCCCCCACAAGATTCTAATATATACCAAACTAATATTAGTCGAATCATGTTCTATACCTTACAGGTTTGACAATATTTCTTGTTGGTCTCAAACAAGTATTGGATGGAATATCAGGTGAATGTGTATTAATATCAGACTTAGGATCTGAATGAACCACTTCAGATGCATCATTATCATCAGAGTTATGTAATTCTTCAGAATCACTAACTTTAAATGAAGTACCAGGTATATAAGGACATTTGCGATCATGGCTTTTGGTAACAGGTGATTTAACTTGATAGGGAAAAGTGTTATACATTTTTTCAATTTGATCTACATGCCTCCTCCAGTATGTACCATCCTTTAATAAACACATATAGTTCCTTTTTCCTAAAACTTCAAATATCTTTGCTTCTAACCAAATTTTCCTATTATTTCTGTAGTCTCTTATCACTACCTCATCCCCCTCCTCAAACTCCTCACGATCTTCAGCTTTATAATTGCTATGCTGCGCATTCTGACTATCTTCAACTATCTTGTTTAGGTCAGGTTTTACCAAATCAAACACAGTTCTTAATTTTCTCCCTAACATCAACATCGCTGGGGTTTCATTGGTTGTACAGTGAACTGAATTCCGGTAGTAAAGTAAATATCTGCACACCAAAATATCACTTGACGTTCTACTATTTTTCGAATCTGTTGAAGCGGCTTTCATCCCTTTCTTGGAATTACGAACCGAATTTTCAGCTGCTCCATTCGTTGATGGATGATAAGGAGCAATAGTTTTGTGCTTTATACCATTCTTTTTCGAAAAATTTTGAAACTCAATTGAAATGAATGCTGGACCGTTATCAGAAACTAAAACTTCCGGTATTCCCCAATGCGAAAATGTTTCCCTAAACTTATGTTTTGTAGCTTCCGCGGTCATATTGTTCATTTGAAAAATCTCTGGCCATTTGCTAAAAGCATCTACCAAAATAAAGTAAATTTTGTTTTTAATAGGTCCTAAAAAATCAACATGGATTCGTTGCCATGGTCTCGTGCATTTAGTCCAAGGTATCAAAGTCGCTTTCGTGGGATCATTTGAAGTTAGTAAACAAGCTCGACATGATCTACACATAGACTCTATTTGCTTATCTAAACCTGCCCACCAAAAATAAGACCTAGCAATAGACTTCATTTTGACAACACCTAAATGACTAGAGTGCAGCTCTTCTAATAACTGATTCCTCAATTTTGATGGAATCAACACACGATAACCCCATAAAATACAATTTTGCTCGCAAGTCAATTCATGTCTTTTTCGGAAATATTGTATCAAATTATCATCATTTACATTTTCTGGCCAACCATTAATTATAAATGAAATAACCTTCGATAAGATTATATCTTTTCGCGTTTCAACTGCAATTTTATGATGGTCTATAGGTAGCCCATCTGAAATTATTAAATTCAAATAATTAGAATGACTTTCATAATCCTCTGAAACAAATTTAATATTGATAGGATGCCGTGAAAGCATATCAGCAACTTTATTTTCAGAACCTTTCACGTACTCAATTCTGAAAGAAAAATTTGATAAATATACTGCCCATCTCTGGAGTCTACTAGCAGCCATAATAGGAATACCTTTATGCTCCCCAAAAATAGACAAAAGCGGTTTATGATCTGTTTGGATACAGAATTTATGACCAACTAAAAATTGAGAAAACTTTTTCACTCCCCAATAAATTGCTAAAGCCTCCTTGTCAATAACGGAATAATTTTTCTCAGCTTGCATGAGAGTTCGCGAGACAAAACCAATTGGTCTCAAATCACCATTATTCAGTCTATGTGACAAGGCACCAGCAATACCATACTGTGAAGCGTCAGTTGACAAAACTATGGGCAAATTGGGGTTGAAATGCACAAGAACATTATCAGATGTAATAATTCCCTTTATCTTGTCAAAAGCTACATCACATTCAGTATTCCACGTATTTCCACTATCTTTTTTGAGTAAATTATATATAGGAGACATTACTGAGGCTGAGTCAGGAACAAATCTTCTATAATAATTCACCATTCCAGCAAAACTCTGGATTTGACTTTTATCTGTTGGTTTTGGTGCATCTAGGATTGCTCTGACTTTATCTTTATCTTTCCTCAGACCTACTCTACTTATAGTATGACCCAGATAAGTAATCTCTTTCTGGAAAAATGCACATTTAGATAACTTCAACTTCAAACCAGCGTCCTTCAATTTGCTGAAAACTTTCACTAGATTCATTTCGTGCTCGGCTAAAGTTTTTCCAGTAACAATGATATCGTCTAAGAAATTGACTACACCATGTATTCCTTTCAATAAAGATTCAATTGTTCTCTGGAATAGGGCACTAGCTGGTGAAACACCAAATGGTAACATATTTACACGAAATAAACCTCGATGAGTATTCCAAGCTACTATTCTAGCTGACTCATCATCCAAAACTAGTTGATTGTAAGCGTTGCTAAGGTCTATTTTTGAAAAACATTCACCTCCAGCTATATCTGAGAAAATTTTTTCAATCCTCGGCAATGGATACTTTACCTCAACCAAACACTTATTAGCAGTTAATCTGTGATCAGCACAGAGTCTTATTGAACCATCAGGCTTAGCTACTGGAACTAACGGAGTTCCCCATTCGCATGATTCAATCGGACTGATTACACCTTCCGCTTCCAACCTATCAAGTTCTGATTCAACCTTATTCCTAAAAGCAATAGGTATAGGGCGATGTTTGAAAAAAATTGGTTTACAGTTCTCTTTCAACTGTAAATGGAAAGTTTGGTACTTGAAACATCCCAAAACATTATCAAAAAGAGATCCGTAATAATTCTTCAAAATATCTGGTAAATTATTTGAAACACTCAGAACATTCGAAGTGATCACAAAATTGAATTTACTAAGAAAATCTCGACCCAATAGATTCTGATTTCTATTCTGACTGTTAATTACGTATAGTATGAAATTTTCACACACTATCCCTTGATATCCCATCCTCGTCGCCAGTGTGGTGGACTCAGCAAATAAGGCAATTCCAGTGTATATGAATTATATTCCAGCAGAAAATCCAAAATACATACGAAGATTGATATGACACAACTTGACAAATTTTATATAACATCTGACAAACTCGATTATCAATAAACACATAGGGTGAATACACCACAGTATACCCGATGCTTGCCGAAAGCAAAACAAAGCAGGCACCTGGCGGGTAGACTACCCCGCGTATAGGTTAAGGGTGCTAGGAGGTTATGGAGGCTTGAGGTTAGCCATGTTTAGGTGTGATACTTTGTTGGATAACCTGATTTTTATAGCCCATTACTGAATACAGTTATTTCAATCAGACAGCTAACGCAAGCTCATGATTTCATTCAATATAAAAGACGGTTGAGCTGAATAGCGATAAAACATATACAAGGTTAGACCACCACACTTCAGGTGGGCTCGGCAAAGGGATAGCTTACGTATAACAGATGTTTTTTGACAGGGGACGTATGGAGTGGAAGTATTTGAAAACCAGGAAATATGTCGAACAACTCTCTACCCGAAATTCATGATGCGAGTGATCATCTCGAAGTCTACACACTTTCGCTTGAATCTTCTTGTAACGTAGATAATGTTTGCTGCAGGTTATCTTGTCACAGAAACGCTGCGGCAATGTAACGGGAACGTCAGGAAAATGTTATGTAATCGTTACAGAAACGCTACAAAAATGTCTCGGAAATGTTACAGGAACGTCACGGAAGTGTCATTGAAGTATCATGGAAGTGTCACGGAAGTGTCAAGGAAGTGTCACGGAAGTGTCACGGAAGTGTCACGGAAGTGTCACGGAAGTTTCAAGGAACTGTCACGGAAGTGTCACGCAAGTGTCACGGAACACTAAAATGTCACGGAACTGTCACGGAAGTTTCACGCAACGGAACATGAAAATGTCAAGGAAGTGTCATGGCAGGGTCACGGAAATGTAACGGAAACGTCGCGAAACACCAGAACGTTACAGAAACATCGCGGAATGTTCACGAAAACGCCACTGAAATGTCAGACATATTTCATTATACCTACCACTTTTGATTCATTCAAGATAACAACAATCTCGTTATCGTTCGAGGTATTTCCGCGACAAATACCGAACAACTCTCAACTAAAAACAGGTAAAACAGCTCAGGGTTACACCAAAGGATTGAAATCAAACACATTGTAAACATTTTTTATATTATATTCAATAATCTATACAAATAGCAGCACATTTCCCCACCACCCTCGAGGTGGTGCCTTGTGGCGCTCCCCGGTAGGCATACTTTGACCACTTGCGGTGATATAATTAGGTTAACAAAAATAGCATTTTTTCAATGTTTTTTTCAGACTGCACGAAGATTCATCCCTAAATCAATAGAAACACTTCATTAATTCATCTGAAGACCACTTTTTTCAGACAGCACGAAGATTCATTCCTAAATTAATAGAAACACTTCTTTAATTCGTCTGATGGCTCTTTTTCCAGACAGCACGAAGATTCATCTCTGAATTAATAGTAACCCTTCATTAATTCGTCTGATGGCCCTTTTATATTTATGGCATTTTTTTTTGATTGCTAACCTAACCATTCATCACACAGTTCATTTTGAAATTCATATATCAATTTCCATATCTTCACCATTGATGGAATAATGGCCCCATGGAAGAGTGTCATACGATCCTGGTATGATGTACCTCTTATCATCTTCGGAGCTGAGGGCAATTTCTTCTTGGCAGATTGAATGAACATGGTGTTTCTTCGCTCTCATTAAATTTTGGGAAACCTTCTTATGTGTGGCTGTTTCTAGGCATTCAACGTAATCCTCGAAATTTATAGTTGTTTCGACAACAGATGATTTCACTCCTTTTGCTTTTTTCGTCACACCGATATCCATAATGATTTCACCTATTTCATCCACATCATAATCCTCCGCTTGCAACTTTGCCCTCTTCTTCACAATATCATCATCAGTCACCAGCACCTTTATCGAGTATAATTTTGACCGTAGGCCTACATAATCCGTCATTATTCGACTTTTGTTTTCATCGGACATCATTCCCAACACCTTCTTGTTGACCTGAGGAATGTCATGGATATTATCGCTGGGATAGTCTGAAGTGTCGAAGTGGGTGTGGCAATCTCGTTTCATGACTGCATATGGATCTTGATCAGCAATCTCGTAAATTAGGCTATCAGTATCGGTGTAGAGAACTGAGCAATCATGGAATGTGTGAGGCATATAATCGTAGTGAAAGTCGTATAGGGTAGTCTTAGCTAAATCGAGAATGGCCTGACCGACGTAGATAGGCTTGTTCAGCCAGATTTCCAATTTTCCTATTTCGACTGCTTCCAAGTTCTTGCTGAAAATGGTGCAGTTCTTGAATTCGGGTTTGGAAATGTTAACCTCTGCACCATATCTTCCGGCCCACTCCGTCAATAGTCGAACATTCACCCTCTTCCTAACGTTTTCCATGGTCTTACCGAAAACGGCATTGTTTATAAGTTTGAAGAGGTTTTTCTCAAATTCATTTTTAGCTTGTTTACGGAGGTCGGTGTTGAGGTCTATATATGATTTGAGCCATGTAAATTGCCGGAACTTGAGGACGCGATGAATTTTGGTCAGGACCAACCCATGCTTCAGCGCTTGTTTAAGGGCTCGGTAGTGGATGACGTAGCGTGTTATATGGTTCAGCGTTGCCATCAGCTTGGTGGGTTGGGAAGATCTTGTCGGAGGTTTCATAGTTTTCGGGTTGATGTGTTCGGGACAAAATGGTATATCTTTGTGGGAATCATGGAGGTGTTGTGGGTATTCTAGGTCAACCTCCAATATGTATCCTTCTGGAGCATCATCAGCAACGGATGTAACATCAAGATTAGTGTCGGCCCATCCAAATCCTCCATATGGCAATGCCTGAGACATAGCCCACCCATATTGATTGTTCACGTCAAAGTACATTAAGTATGAATCAGGCTTCGTGGGATCATAGGAAGGCATGAACTTGTTGTTTGCTTTGGCTTTTCATTTCGAACATATTTGACTGAGACCTCCACGAATTCCTCGTTCAACGAAAAGGAACATGTCTGGATCGATAAGCAACTCCAACTCCTGCTTAGTGTGTTTCAGCATGGCATTCCACGTGAATCCTGGTAGGGTGTAATAGTGTGCAGGATCGAGACCATAGGTATTGTGGCAGCTAGATCGAAACTTCTCGAAAACATCGGCCAACAGCATGATATCGGTCTTCATGTATAGATCAACATATTGGCCCAAGTCTTGAGAATTGAACTTTGACCATACCAGCTTGGCGCGAAGATAGAGTCTGCGAGGGCATGGTTTGTCACACAATCTGCTATAGAATGACTCTATTGGAGGAAGTTGAGTTTCATTGAAGCGTTCAAATAAGTCGATGTAGTCATACGGCATCACACCTTTTTTAGTCAATACTTGGAAATGTTCTTCAGGAATTTCGCTGAATTGTGACCTCAAGTTCGGAAATTCCTCTAGATATGATGCCAACTTGTCTAAAGAAGAGTTCATGAAGCGAAACGAGTCAATGGAACGGAACTGAATTGAAGTCTCATCGACGTGTTTCGTAAAGGAGATGTATTTTTCTCTGGTGATTGGCAACAAATCAACTCCACCCTTCATTTTAGATGCTATATACTCAATGATGAAATTCGCATCATAAACACTCAGATTGTGGAACACAACAGGCACCACATGGCTGTCTTGGTATCCAACGTTGCAGCTTTCATGTGCAGGACCTCTGTAGTTGTTTTCCGAAATGAGATGCGTATGGTCACGTACTTTCTTATCATCACATCCAAAAGGTTGTTCACAAATGTGGCAGTATGTTGCTTTTCTGAATTCTGCTTCCTGTTCAGCAGTCATGTCAATGTTGTATGGACATAAGAACACCGTAGACATATCCTCAGCCAACTGGTTGAGCTCATCAGCGAACCACGCCATACAGTCCTGCCCTCGGTACGCACGATAAAAGGGGAGGGAATCGTCGTAGGAGCATTTCATGAAGTATCCGACGGCAGCTGGAACGTGTTGCTGAGGCTTCTTTGAATCTCCAGTATTCTCCAAAACAGACTCCAAATCAGCATAAACTATGAATGGGGCCTTCTCCTTGTTTTTATGGTTCTTGAATTTCAGAATGTTTTTCTCCTCCTCAGGAATTCTGATTGCAGTCTCATTTATCCTTATGCAATTCTCAGTATGTTTGATGAGTTTATCTTCAGAATAGAAGTAATGGAGACAGCGGTCACAGATAAAGTTCTTATGTCCATGTTTGCTCAGCTGAGAAGATAGCAGTCTGGACAGATCCTTTACCCACACATAATGATACTTGGTGGGGGATGTTTCGCAAGCATCTTTCTCATCAAAGTACTAATCCTGAACGAGTAGGAGATTGACATGTCGGTTTTTCTTATCCTTTGTCAAGTATGTGGGTGAAGTCTGCAAGTTTTTGGATTTCTTCTGTAGAATGTAAAGATTGATCGATATACCATTCTGTTTTTCGAACCGAGGAATCTGTTTGACAGTCATAGGAAACAGAATGCCTTTGAGGTTTAGAACTGTAGAAGGGTGGGGGTATGAGGATGTTCTATCTGTATCATGCACATCAGGATACATCGCAGAAGTTATCGCCCAAGCAAAGCATGATTCATCTTCGTTTCTGACGTTGATGCAAGCTTTTTTCCGCTTTATCTGAGAAGGCAACTCGATGTATGAAGAGCCAAGTTGAGGAGTAAACTTGCTGATGTTCAACCCCAAATTGACGATATTTTTCAGCGCCCATCCGCTCTCACGCTCTTGGAATCCCTCCAACTCTCTCAAAATTGGTGTTGTAATCTTTTCATCGAACCATACATTCAAATCGGTTTCCTTGTAGATAGGCGAATTTGAGGTAGTAAAGTACTTGTACTCCCTAAGCACACTATCTCCCTTCACTAACTCAAACTCTCCACAGAAAACTGAATTGACCTTGATCGCTGCATCTTTCTTGAGAGCATTCTGAATGCGCCGGCTGAACAACGCTTTGCAATCAGTCAAAAAGGTAGCAGGATCCTTATGCTTCATGTTTTAAATTACTCCAGTCCGAATCCTGCTATTAAAAGCAGACAGAGAATCTTCCCAGCGAACTCAATGTTTAGCAGTTTCCTTTCTCGATGCAAGTCCGTCCCCCATCTTCTGAAGTGCTTTCATCTGGTTCCGCAAACTTCTGATATTCCGGAGACAGGCTTCCAGGTGTTGCTTCTCACCGAAATTCTCCGAATTCTTCAAAGCCCTATTAAGCCGCTTTATCCCCTTCTGGCATTCCCGCAATCCTTCCTGTGCAACTTTTTCATTATAATTCGGAGTTAGAAGCCCCAAAATGTATTCGATATGCTTCACCAAATCGGTAAACAGCGACATTTCCACAACTGGAAAAAATAACAACTCTAATTGACACACAAAAATACGTCTGCACTCAAGCGCAGTCAGTGATAGAATGCGATAGATGCGCAGATCATCCTTTGATCTCGGATCTATCCTTGTCCACGCATGCGCACCCATACCCATTGAAACGCATGCGCAGATCACTCCTGAATTCTTTCTATGATCTCATATTCGTAGACAGATACACAATAAAAATAAAATAGTGTGAAATTCAACACCTGTTCCCAGGAGGACCACTAAGCTTTATAGTGAATGTATAGTTTAGTATATTATAGTGTAATCTTTTCAATTATTGTCAATGCAAGCACATTGAAACTAACTCTATTTATCTCTCTAAATATATTGAATAAACACAAAGAGTTGAAAGAAACAATATCGATAGTGAACATCCTACTCAAGACCCAAGCTAGTGTCACTATTACTCCAGAGTGCAATTCAATAACCGAATATTACATAGTCACAAAGGTTGACAGTTGGGAATATAATAGTACAAAGTAGATTTCACACTATAAACAGTGTCAGATCCACCGAAAATAATTACTCTACGTGGCTCCTATATCGTTCAAATAAACTATGTGTTTGTGTTGTTATCACCCAATCATCATTTTAGATTGATATAAAATAATAGTTGAGTAAAATACTTACTGATGAGATTCCATCCAAGTTAGATTAATTTATGTTTCACATGGTCACAGTATTTATAGGATTCCGACAGACGTTCAGCAGCGAAATGTAGGCAATCTCCGCAGCGCCACCTGCATGCAGTGACGCGAATTGACGGATGAGAAGTAGTGTGACCTATTTTTGATATTTCGAAAAATGACTCGACTAGAATAATTAATCAACCTATCTCTTTCATGAATCGTTCGAAATAATAATTCAAAACGGGAAAATAACTGAGATAAGTATACTCGAAGCTAATATAATGATCATTATATCATCGACTTTGTAATCATTATTACCTATTTCACTATCCAGTAGATCATTCCACAACCAACGGTCTTGTAGAGTAGTTATGGCTAATATTTGTGAGCGCTGTCATCAGCTGTGTACTGTACGAGAACTTTGTAATAATTGTTTTATAATAAAAATGCCTCAAGAGTGGAGGGCGGATTCCATTCAACATCAATAACACCTGGGGAAGTTTTAAAAAGAGAAAATTTCCTATAAGCTATTGTGTGAGAAATGTGGAAAATTCATGACTAGAACTGACATGTACCGCCATATGAGGAATGTCCATCCCTCCTGTTCATGAATAATCGGACTGATTAGACAATTGCGTTCACATAAATCATCTGATCATACGTACAGATGCCTACAGATGCCTACAGATCGCACCTACAGATGCCCACAGATTCCTTCAGATGCCTACAGATGCCTACAGATACCTACAGAAGCCTACAGATACCTACAGATGTAATCGAATGTTCATTTGTATATCAGACACCATAGCGTCCACATCATGGAGCCCCATTCATCAGAGCAAGCAATAGATGAATATTACTGTGCAGATTATGATAATGCTTATGGACCGAAATATGTTGATGAGCACTCGGCCATAAGAATCGATGATAAACACATAGTCGTTTATAATGTCGATTCGAAAACTACTTTAGAATTATTATTTTCCAAGAAACCTCAAAATTACACGGCTTTGGATCACCAGATGTATAAACAGATGCTGGAATTCAGCGCTATTCATAGAGATCGATTTTGCCGGATAAGCTGATAAGAAGAAATTCGATGAAGTTATCAACCCACTCTTCAAAAATAAGACCCAGTCTAAACGTCCAAAGTCGAGCGTGGAGCCTGAAGCCAGTATTGGGAATGACGAGTTCAATATTTTAGATGAATGGGCAGATCCGAATATCTTGGTGGATAGACTGAGATATTCAATGGAATATCACAGAACAATGAAGAAATCAACCTTATTCTTACTGAACTTGAAAATGTTGGCATATCTAAAATAAATGATTGAAATTTATCCGTCTTTTATTGTTATTTGAGAATAACACGCAATGACTTCAGTTACTCTGTTATTTTGATCAAACATGTGACTATATGATTTAAAAAAAACACCCTGTATAACGACTCATAGTGAATTAGTTGCGATTCTGAATGAAA
Organism: Phaedon cochleariae; assembly: GCA_918026855.4. Lineage (NCBI taxonomy): Eukaryota > Metazoa > Arthropoda > Insecta > Coleoptera > Chrysomelidae > Phaedon > Phaedon cochleariae. The sequence goes on along the minus strand of OU896721.1, from coordinate 7,544,783 downwards.
TAATGAACTTTTTTATATTCATTATGGATACCTATACATCACAGAACCATTCATATCACCATAATTAATACACAAACATTTTTCAAATAATTTCTCAGATCCATTGTCTGAACAAAAGGCTGAAAATTGATCCATCTTCTTGATGTGTAGTATTCCCCAGTAGCACAGAATATCGGCTGCAAATCGGCTCTGCATTGGCCCAATATTTGAATATCGTAAATCGGTCGGATGATATTGTAACGATATTGAATAAATGAGCTGGACGGATCAATATGAATACAATGTTGATAGGCTTACATTTTTCAGGATCTTGAGAATCCTACATTGTATCGATATTCATAATGACATATGTGATGAAATCTATATTCCTCCTATATCCTAATGATTTATGTCTCGATATTGATAAATCTTCATGATAGATATATTGATTGCCTGATATCAGTTCATATTACAACTGGATATGTAACCTATATCGACAGAATGTATCTTGGAGGATATTGCAATAAAACATCAGGTTCAATATCGTCACGTGGACTTCTTGATTTCATATATGTATTCCATATCGAATACAAAACTGCTATTCAATGATGACATCCCAATATTCCACCAATATTGTTTGTGTGGATATTGGTAAATTATATGTATACAATAAAGAGTTGTATTCTTATGACACCATCATCTGTTTGATAATGAAGCAATATTGGGAAATGGAGATTACCTCGATATTGCAAAGAATCATCACGTTGGATATCGTGAGGTCGATCAATTTATTCCATATATGTGTACCATATCACAAACTCTATATAGATTCAATGATCAAATCCCAATATCCCAGCGATATTGTTCTAGTGGATTTCATCAGGATGAGGTTGCAGCAATATTGAGAAATGCAGATGATTTAGATATTGCTAAATATCATTATGTTCAATATTGTGAAACCGACTTCCTGATTCCATATATTTGTACCATAACCAGATCCCAATATTTATTCGATGCTGTGATCACAATGTGCAAGCAATAATATCATCCATAAATAGGAATGAAGATAATTCGATATTGGAAATAACTATTAGGATCAATATCGTGAGGTTTACTTTTTGTTTCCATTCATGTTAACCATATCAAAAACCCAAGGTCAATTCAATGATGAAATCTCAATATAAGAGCAATATTACCTATGCATATTTCAGTAAACTTTATGTATACAATATTGTGTTCTAATCTCTTGCAACTATCATCAAGATGATGAAAGAGCAATATTGTGAAATGAATATGATCATCATATTGCAAATAATCATTGTGTTCAATATTGTGAATCCAACTTCCTGATTCTATATATTTGTACCATAATCAGATCCCAATACTATTTCGATGTTGTCATCACAATGTGCAAGCAATATTATCCATCTTGAGTTCAGTCAGTTATATTGATATAATATTGAGGTGTAATCACTTGATACTATCAACAGGATGATAAAGGGATAATATTGAGAAATGAAGATAATTCTATATTGCAAATAATCATTAGGTTCAATATCGTGAGTTCAACTTCTTGATTCCATTAATGTGTACCACATCAGAAACTCAGTGTAAATTCAATGATACAATCTCAATATCAGAGCAATATTTTTAATAATTATTCCAGTCAACTTTATGTATACAATATTGTGCTGTGATCTCTTGAAACTATCATCAAGATGATAATAGAGCAATCTTTATAAATGAATATGAATTTCATATTGCAAATAATCATCGTGTTCAATATTGTGGAACCAACTTCCTGATTCCATATATTTGTACCATAATCAGATTCCAATATCAATCCGATGTTGTCATCACAATGTGCAAGCGATATTATCCATCTTGAGTTCAGTCAGTTATATTGATATAATATTGAGGCGTAATCTCTAGATACTATCAACATGATGATAATGGAGCAATATTGAGAAATGAAGATTAGTTCAATATTGCTAGCAAACATCAGGTTCAATATAGTGAAGTCACCTTCTAGATTTCATATATGTGTACCATATCAAACACCTAATATCAATTCAATGATGAATTCTCAATATTAGAGCTTTCTCGCGCACGTTCGAGTGTTACCGTGAACGACAAGACTAGTCACCACTGTTGCCATCTTGGTTTTGTCACTGAATATAGTATTTTCAGTAGTAATACTATAATACTATAAGTACTTCAAAAGATTAGGACTAAACATCGATAACTTTTGTTGCATATAATTACGAAGAGTATCAGTTTAACAGTTGAAATAATCCGATCACGATGCGAAAGTTATGAAATGAAACGAAATTATGAATGGATGAATAAGAGAATAGTGCATTTTGTGTTGCTTCCTCCATATCACTTGGGAATTCTGAACTTGTGCACAAATATTACATCAAACAAATGATTTTATTCATTGTGGAATTTCAATTCAAGATACACCTAGGTAGGCATTCCAGTTTTTTCACATTATTCTGATATTCTTGTCTGAACAAGAAATGTATGTTTCTAGTATAACGTGTCTACTAGTACACCCGACAACACTGTCGGGCAAATACCTCAGGTCATAGAGTGACTATCTTCGCTCGACACTCACTAGCTCAGTTCTTCCAGTTGTCTCATAGAGTCTTCAAGCGTGTGGCGTGGATCGCGAGTGGTATATTATAACAGTGGTGCAAAAAATATTAAGGTAAAATTACTTATCCCAATTATTGATACTAGTTCAACTTTGATACAATTTTGATTATGTTTTTTCCTGCCATATCATGTGCTGATGCTGCAAAATCCAAAAAATTTTTCGACCCCTCGATGCCCTCGTGCAGTTTGGTAGTTCAGTCAGAAAAATGTTTTTACCTACTTACTATGTAACAAGTATAAGTTAACCTATTGATATCATTCGAGTACTAAAGTCCATGTACCTAAGTAAAATCGTAGATACTTTCTTGTTACGTACACATCAGTGTTCGCCATAAGTTATCTAGCAGCACACACAATGTGTACCTACTCATTTCAGCACGATATCGAAACAATATTGTTGAGAAGTTATTGGTACAATATTGGGAAATAATGATGGAATAATATAGGATCCCTAGATTTGGCAAAATATTGTACCTACATACCTAAGTATTGAAGATGCTTTATTAATAACGATAATGCGATTTTCGAAACATAATGAGTATTGTTAGATGATGAAACTTCAATAGTTACCTAGATCTCGGGGTAGGTATATACAATGTGTTCCATTGTCGATGATTTTCTCAGTTGTCTCATTTCAGCACGATATCGAAACAATATTGTTGAGAAGTTATTTGTACAATATTGGAGAATAATGATGGTATGATATAGGATTCCTAGATATTGTACCTACATACCTACCTAGGTTAGGTTAGGTTAGGTTGAACGTGAGTGGGCCTATTGTCAGGCCCTCCACTGCGGCCATTGGCCTATTGTGGCTCACCCTAGGGTTATATTTCTCCCTGTATATCCAATTTCTTAACGAAATTGAGATTTGCGTTGGGAGAACAATTTACCAGGTTTTCTGGCCTTACTATTGTATTGCCGAATATTGAAAATCTGGTTCTGGCCGCTGCGGGGCATGTACACAGGATGTGTTTCGCCGTTTCATCCTCCTCCATACATAGGCGGCACTCTGCATCTTGTGCAAGTCCGATTTTGTGCATGTGGTATTTGAGTTTGCAGTGGCCAGTGAGCAACCCTACTATAACTCTGAGATCTGCTCTGCTGAGTTCTAGTAGTTTGTCAGTGTCCTGTTTGTTCCTTGTACCAGCAATAAATGCTTTGGAATGGGCTAGGCCCGGTAGACTGCGCCAATACTCGAGTCTTTTCTTATCTGCCCAGGATGTTATAGCATTCTTGGCAGTGCTATATGCTATACCGATGATCGGTTCTGGCCCAGTGAACGGTGTTTCGGCCCCCCCTTTTGCTAGGGCGTCCGCTATTTCGTTTCCTACTAGGCCCGTGTGACCTGGTATCCAAACTAGGTTCACGTTGTTACGTTCTGCTAGTTGGTTCAAGGTTTCTCTGCAGTTCCATACTGCTCTAGATTTAAAGCAGTTGGATTCAAGCGCTTTCAGTGCTGCTTGACTATCTGAAAATATTTTTATTGTTTTCCGTGTGTGGTGTCGATTTTCCAACTCCCTTGCACACATTTCAATGGCATGTACCTCTGCCTGGAATATCGTAGCTAATTTGCCCATGCTGAATGAGCGTTTCACTACTGGGTTCATCCCGTATATTCCGGCTCCGACGCCTTCCAAAGTTTTAGAACCATCGGTGAACCAACATTCATTAGCCCTACATAGGTCAGTTTCGTTCCGAGCCCAGTCTTCTCTTTCAGGGAAGACCACCGTGTAGGATTTGTGAAGGTTGATAGTTTTAGGCATGATGTCTGAGGGCATTCCCAGAATGTTGTGAGCTATTATGCCCTCCAGCATGCTGCTGCCTCTCATGACTATTGCCTGCGGTTGACTAGTGGCCGCTTGGTGAAGTCTGTATGTTGCCCATCTTGCTTCTCTCTCCAGAACTATGTGAAGAGGAAGTAGTCCAAGAAGGGCTTCCATTGCTGCTGTTGGCGTGGAGCAAATGGCCCCCGTAATCGCCAGGCACGCTTGTCTCTGTAGTCCATTGAGTTTGGCCTGGGCCATTTTCTGTTGGCCTTTGCCCCACCAGACTACAGAGCCGTACGTGATCATAGGTCGTATGACGGTCACGTACAGCCAGTATACTTGTTTTGGTGACATGCCCCATGTTTTGCCACATATTCTGCGGCATGTCCATAGTGATAGGCTAGCCTTTCGGATAGTCTTTTCCAGGTGCGAGTTCCAATTTAGCTTTTTATCAAGGGTTAGTCCAAGATATTTTGCTTCACTCGCAAAAGGAATTGTTACACCATTAATGGAAGGAGGTCTTAGATGTTCCAGCTTCCTTTTTCTGGTGAACGGTACTATGACCATTTTGTGGGGGTTAATGGACATTTCCTCCCTCTCACACCATTTATATATGGTATCTAGTATATCCTGAAGGACGTAGGAGATCGTCTCTTCGGATTTGTCTCGTATTACTAGGACCAGATCGTCAGCATATGCTTGCAGATCGACCTCCCATATCGAGAGAATGGTCAGCAAATCATCCACCAGCAGTGACCACAGCAGAGGGGAGAGGACTCCCCCCTGCGGGCAGCCCCTGGCTGGCTTGAAGCTGACACTTTCCCCCTGTAGGGAGGTCGTTATGGTTCTGCTATGAAGCATAGTTCTTATCCAGTCACATAGTATTGGTTCAATTCCCCTGGAGGCAGTAGCCTCATAGAGGGAATGAGGTAGTGCATTGTTGAATGCTCCTTCTATGTCCAGGAATGCTGCGACTGCTATCTCCTGTTGTTCCAGGGCGTCGTTTATTCCTGAGACCAGGTTATTGAGGGCAAGTTCTGTTGATTTGCCAGCTTGGTAGGCATACTGGTGAACATTAAGGGGGTGTTTTGTTAGTACACCGCACCTCATGTGTCCATCCAGTATTTTCTCCATGCTTTTCAACAGAAAGGAGGAGTGGTACCTAAGTATAGATGCTTTATCTCGTGCTTTATTAATAACGGTAATGCGATTTTTGAAACATATGAGTATTGTTCGATGATAAAACTTCAATATAGGTACCTAGATCTCAGGGTAGGTATACAATGTGTGACATTATCGATGATTTTCTCAGTTGTCTTTGGAGATAGAGAGTTGCGGTTTTCACATTACTAAATTATTTATGTTGGCCCTGTTGGCCCAACTTTGATACACATTTTTTACGTATATACAGGAAATCCAAGATGAATATAAAAGAATATACAGGGTTTCCTATTCAAACATAAAAAGTTGAGGTTGATTCCGGTTGAAACGGAAGTGATTTTATCAATAAATGATTAATTTGGTATACCTAGTTGGTACCCACGGAATTTCGAAATCCTATCACGATTGATTCAGAAGTAACAGCACTGGCCGATTTCTATGCACTTCTCTTATATCAATCTTCAACGAGGCTCAAGGGATAATCTCTCCCTTTACCGCTTCCTTGATCGGCCACTGGCCGCAAACAGAATTCTCACAGTTCTGCTTTTTTTACGTAAAATACACTGGCGTATTTATTTGACGTCCATAAATGATTATTGTTCAGAAAATGGAGCCAACATAAATTCTTTTCAAATGAGACATTAGTATGTTTATGTATAGTTGGTCTCAGGTTTTTTAAAATAGTACAGTATTGTGAAAACCGCAACGCTGTATATCCAAATACAACTGAGATATCTAAGAAAAACATATAAAATGGGATAATATGTACTTACCTAAACAGGGTGAAGCAATAGTATGTTCTTCTTCGATATCAGCCAAACATCAGATATACAGGGTGTTTCCGAAGTTGGGGCGATAAATGGAATGCGGTGTTTTATGAGACAGAAAAAATGTGTTCTGAAATTTTATCAAAAAATGTGCGCTCACACCATAATTCATCTCTCAACTATTTTTGAACGTATGGCAACATTGCAAAACTCATTGGTACTTCCGGTGCTTGTGATCTCGCAGAAAGCAAATTAACGCTTGAATTGGGCTATTAACCTTTTATCAATGATTTACAAGAGTTTCAGGCAAACTTTGGAGCTCAATATCTTCCAAAATGATTTTTTTCGACAAAAATGTATTCTTTCATTTCGTTTTGTTTTTCCGTCTCCATCATCCATTTCATTGATCGCCCCAAGTTAGGAAACACTCAGTATAGAAAAAATTCGAATACAATAATTATAAATTATAATGTTCCATGATAACTGTCACCTAAAATTATTTTCAAATCTATAGAGTGTTAGCATTCCAAGATATATCGGCCGATTATGTGTTATTTTGAATAGGACACCCTGTATATTTTCGCATTTATAGATTTTCCGTGGGAGGCTGGTTTTAGAAATGCATAACACTTGAGGTCCAGCAAAAATGATTACAGAGGTATAGGGTGCTCAAAATCTAGATTTTTCAATTTCTGGATTTTTTTGTGTCGAAACTATTCATTATTGTTCGAAACGGCTTACATGTCCTCAATTTAACCATAGATTAATGACTCCCCCGTTAATCTATGATTTAACAATCGATTTATTATTTACTGATATTTAATTGGAACAGATCCAGGGTGGAGCAATAGTGCTTTTGAGCTCGATCGTCAAGTTCTATACAGGGTGTTTCATCGGGAAAGGTAACTAATTTAACTATGGATAGGGGTCACTGAGGTGATTTCATGAAACCCATGGTTGATGGGTCTTCGTCTCCTTATAACCGAGATACAGGATGTTTCATCAATTTTGTCCATATCTTCATTGTCTCATAACTTTCCAACCAACCTGTATATATTTCAAAAAATTGGTACACTTGCTCAATCTACCCTGTGGAATTGATTGAGGCAACAACAAAAGATGAAATCCAGGTCCGGCTTCACTTAAAATTCACAAATTCTTTCTGCCAGAAAACAACACCCTATACATTCGAATTCCTCATTTTTTTGCCATATCTGAAAAGAACATCAATATTTCTATTCAACGATGTGCTTTTCATTCGTGCACAGACGATTTTAACTATTCATATTATGTGCTCAAAATATTATTTTTGCTCATTTTGGGGTACAAAATTGGAATCAGACGAGATTTATTAATTTTATTACTTCCTATTCAGTATACGTTAGTATTACATTTAGAAGGAGTATTTTATATCGTTCTTTGTTCCAGACTTAGTTGCAGGTCCGTCATCAAAACTATACAGGGCTTTTCACGATAAGCATTGATTAGATGTTTCTGGCAAACCAGGCAACGGATAAATCCAAAAATCCGAAGGTATGTATATGAATTAACATGATCTACACGTCTGAAATATTTGTAAAGTAGCAGTAACTTTGATTCTTCAAATGAGACACCCTGGATTCTTCCTGAAGAGCTGATTTAATCGATTCACAAAGTTCGGGGACTAATAACTGAGATATTTAGAGTGAGAAAAATCGAGATGTTTCAACTTTGGAGTTATTTTGCGAAAATATTTATTATTGATCAAAACGGCTTTTATGTCCCTATCTTAACTTTGTATCTATAGACATTTAATCGAAACGAATACAGGATGGTTCATAATTCAGTTTTCTGCACCACCCTGTATCTGTTTCAATTGAATATCGAATGGAAAATTGAGATAGGGACATTGAAGCCGTTTTGACCATGCAATATTAAATAGTTTCAACACGAAACATTTCTAAAGTTGAAACATCTCGATTTTCCACATCCCATATCTCAGTTATCAGTCCCGCTAGACCTTGAATGTTTTGAATCGATGAATTCTGCTGTTCAGCAAGAATCCAAGAATGTAATGAAATACAGGGTGTCCCATTTGAAAAATCGAAGTTGCTGCTACTTTCTAGTAGAAGCAGCAAGGCCGGATCGTTTCAAATATTTCAGTAGTGTAGTTTATGTTAATTTATACACACCATCGGAATTTCAGATTTATCCGTTGCCTGGTTTGCCGAAAACGTCAAATTAACGCTCATCGTGAAAAGCCCTGTATAGTTTTGATGACGGACCTGCATCTGAGTCTGGAACAAAGAACGATATGAAATACTCCTTCCAAATGTAATACTCACGTATACTGAATAGGAAGTAATGAAATTCATAAATCTCGTCTGATTCCAATTTTGTACCCCAAAATGAGCAAAAATAATATTTTGAGCACATAATATGAATAGTTAAAATCGTCTGTTCACGAATAAAAAGCACATCGTTGAATATAAATTTTGATGTTATTTTCAGATATGGCAAAAAAAATTAGAAATTCGAATGTATAGGGTGTTGTTTTCTGGCAGAAAGAATTTGTGAATTTTAAGTGAAGCCGGACCTGGATTTTATCTTTTGTTGTTGCCTCAATCGATTCCACAGGGTAGATTGAGCAAGTGTAACAATTTTTGAAAATATATACAGGTTGGTTGGAAAGTTATGAGACAATAAAGATATGGACAAAATTGATGAAACATCCTGTATCTCGGTTATAAGAAGTCGAAGATCCATTAACCATGGGATTTTTTAAATCACCCCAGTGACCCCTATCCACAGTTGAATTATTCTCCTTTCCCAATGAAACACCCTGTATATAAAATCTGATTTAAAAATGAGCTAAAACTAATTCGAAGAGGGAATTATTTCAAATTTTTTCATTCTTGAATATGTATAGGGTAACACGGGAACCGGCCAACCAAACATAATACCTATATAAAATAATGGAAATTCATTGCCCTTCACTACAATTTTCACAAAAAATGAGTTGAATCACTCAGCTCATAGTAAATACGACATTTTCAGACGCTACAAGAGTAGTGATTCCTACTGCCTGCGAGAACGACATCCTAAGGCATGTTCGTTCTTGCTTGGCGCAAGCAGCAGATAGAGATGGGGGAAGGAAGTCCAGCAGTGGGACTCTGTAACTCAAAGAGAAAGCGAAAGCATGCGTAATCG